>NW_019775713.1:73145-92753 GCF_001039355.2 Lingula anatina | reverse complement strand
GTGTGTGTGTGTGTGTGTGTGTGTGTGTAATAACTGAGTGTGTGTGTTTGTGTGCGACTGTTTTATTTCTGAAATCTTATGAGTAAATTAATAATGAAAATGTTTTTGCTGTCCATCTTCCAATAATCACTCATTTTAAACTTTAAGCCATCAGACCCCAGGACCTGTGGGATATTGTGTTCCCTTTACCCCACCAGACTTAACCCGTGAATTAACATGTTTTACTTGATCAGAATATATCAATGAGCTTTCATTTTTCTCTAACATATATTCTCATAAGTCAACTTCAGAGGCCATGCTAGTAAATTTCCCAGCCTTGCAAAATAACTTATTTCCACCAAATACAGTACATACAAAAGGGCAAAGCATTTTAAGCAAAAGTCAAGTACCCTACTAGAGGATCAGAGAGATGATACTGACTACGGATATTGTACCACCAGCTGGAGTAAGTGCATTCATATGGAAAGCAAGACAAAAACAAGGCAACAAAGCTGTCAAATGTACAGGCAAAAAGCAGAAAATAGGTCATTTTGTCAATTTTAATGCAAAAATAAATAATTTTGAAATAACAGCACAGCCAATAAACACTGAATTTTAATCATGCACTAAAGGTAATATGGTCAATAAAATTAGAGTTTAAAGAACATGAGAGTTCAAATTCACATAATGAAAATCCAAATATGTGAAAAATGATGACAGTGCATAAAATAATATTACATAATGTTTAAAGACATAAACACCAATACAATTGCCTGTGTGGAAATACAGAAAATGTACATAGCTTCAGGTGGATGGGAGTAAGAAGTCACACCTTGACATGCCAGCGTTTGAAAAAAATAAAAACAGAAAACATAAAAAATATTCCAATAAGGCTGCTATTCAAACTTTTAATCTAGCTGTATTAACATGATATAAATAACCCCAATGAGTTTGAGGATAATCAGGCACTGTTATTTATCTATAGCACTTATGCAATATTAAACAACATTTACCTGCATATAATTATCACTGATTCCTAATTATGTGACACTGTTAATTTAGGCTTTTACAAACTGTATCTGGCAGAGAGCTAAACCTATGGAAATCTCAACAAGTGTGTTTTATGTTATCTCATTTCATGGCATCTTGAAACTTAATTAGGCAAGTGACCTAATCTTTCTGAATGCTAGTGATTACACAAGGGACAATTACAGACTGACCATCCATTGTATCCATATATTACCAAGGACTGTGTAAGAAATAAAAAATTCATAAAGAACTACATTGCTTCCGAAACAGAAAACAATCAAACTGATTTTCCAACACAAGCTGCGCTTCAGTCCAATGAATCTTTTCAGACAGTTTGAGAATCATAAGTATCTATCCTCTACCAGGGCCGCAGTTATTATTTTGTGGACATTTTTGCTGAGGTGACCCTTTAACTTTTGGCCAGATGGGAGCAATTAAATATGCACGCACGCAGATAGCATTGTACCTGCTCTGCAGGAGCTCAGTGAGAGCTGGGCTTCACATCAATGTGATTACCACTTGTTATGCAACCTGCCTTGTGTTGTCTGTCTGCTAAGGGGCTGTTTTTATTGTCACAGATGAGCAGTTAACTGTCTTGATTACTGTCAAGGGGACTTGGCAGGGACTTGAGTACGGTAAAGTCTTGAAAATGTTGTCGTTCTTGAAAATTTCGTCGGACTACGATTTTCCGCTGACGTAATTTTTTTGCCTTTAAAAATTTCGTCGTATGTGAAAATGGCCCCTCACGTTAATTTTGAAAAGTTCGTCACCCAACATGGCCGTGTTGTCCATGAAGGTAATACGCATGTGTCAGTTCATTCAAGACGCTCAGGATAACATTGACAATAACACTTTCAGTAAGAGATAAGAACAATATATTTGTCTTTTGTGGCATTAGGCCTATTATTACCTAGCACATACACAGGGTTACACCAGGTGCGTCTTGAAAATGGTAAATAGAAGTCATGTACCATGACTCTTTGTCAGTAGTGACACTTTCAATGTTATCAATGGTTGTGCTAAATGAGGAAGATACAATGAAAAGTCAACTTCTAATTATCTAGAAGGGAAATGCATCCGTAGCATCTATTCATGTCCATTAAGCTGTTACGATTACCTAGCTCATTTGCGGTAACTTACCTGTGATGCTATCAACACCAGGCCCGTAGCCAGCAATTTCAAAAGGGGAGTTTTTTTTCTGAAAAAGTGGACCTTTTCCCATAAAAAACTTCATGTACCAAGATCAAATTTTACCCAGAGTGGACCTTTTCCCAGCCAAAGGGGCGGTTCTTTCGAACCCCCCGAACCCCCCCCCTGGCTATGGGCCTGAACACTAACAGCTGACATGGCAAAGCACATTTGCTTGATGAGCATCATGATTAAAATGTTCGATAAAAATCTTCAATGCGGCTTGTTTATTACACAGCAGATTAAGCTGGTCGTGGCATGTCTTACCTGTAATGTTATCCATGTTACAGAGTAATCACTGACGCGGCTCATAACAGTGCTTAATTGATCAGTGTTGCGATTAAAACTTTTGATGAAAACATCAATACGGTTTGTTTCTTACACCTCAGATTAAGCTGGCTGCCACGTGTCATTTGCATGTGGGTATATAAGAAGGTGGTAAAATTTGGAGATGCATAAGACACTGTCACTATGCAGCACAACATTAAAGATTTTTTCTCTAAGACTACCGTCATCAAACACACCGTGCTGCGGTGTTGGCTGGAGGAGCTGCTTCCAAGAGCACCTGCCAAACGTCTCGTTGGTAGGCCGAAGAAGACTGCTACAAAACAGATGGCTCACTCTTGCTCTCTGGGGAGCGTATCGTTCTTAAGCGGAGACGAGATGATCTTGAACTTGACACCAACACCATACCTGCTAAACGGGGGAAATATAAATCATATTCCTTGGCAGAGAAAAAAGAAGTGGTAGACCTAGCATCCTTACATGGAATAACATCCATAGCAAAATCCCTAAGCATCCCACGCACAACTGTCAGCAAGTGGAAGAAAGAACTAGCCCTTGAGGTCCCGAGAAATGATGCAGGCAGGAAGGAAGGCAGCGGGAGAGCATGTCGACCTTCTTGGAAATAGCACCGAGGAGGACATTTTAAGTTGGGTCTTGGAGCAGAGAGACCTCCAATTGCCAGTGACAGTAGAGCATGTGCTCATGCTTTCTCATTGGCAGAAACATTAGAAGTTGACTTCAATGCTTCCAAGGGGTGGGCTACAAACTTCTTAAAAAGACAACGTTTAATCTCCAGGACCACCGAGAGCCAGTGTTTACCCAGCGACCTTGAGGACAGACTGGAGGTGTTCTACTCTCATCTTGGGGAGATGAACGAAGAAGAATGAATTTGACGCCCAATTTATTATCAACATGGATGAGGTTCCTATGACTTTTGATCTGGTGCCCGAGAGGACCATACACAAAAAAGGAATGAAAGATGTCCGCATCTTAACCACTGGAGCCGAGAAGAGGCACTTCACTGTAGTGCAGGCAGTAGCTGCTGACGGCGCTAAATTACCATCAATGGTAATTTTCAACGGTATCAAATGTATTGTATTTAAGAGTTTTTTTAAATTTATGAATAAATAGCGTTTCTGTAAAATGTACCACCTAATCAAGTTAGTACAAAAGTAAACTGTACACCACTGTTAAAGTAATTATTAACAATATATTTCTAAGCAAAGCAATATCCACCATATTTTACCAGTTATTAAATTTAATGTTATCTATTTTTCAGGATCACATCAGCTATCCCTGGAGTGTCCTCCAGGGTGGATGGTTGAAGTAAATCCCAAGGGGTTGGATGACCGAGGACCTCATGATCAAGTGGCTCAAACACATCCTGCGGCCCTACATGGACGACCAACCCTATTAATCCTTGATGCATTTTCTGCACACACAACAGAGAGGAAGGTGGCACACAAAGCCAATGCAACCATGGCTGTCATCCCTGGGGTGTGTACATCCAAGGCCCAGCCCCTAGATGTGTCCTTGAATAGCTATTCAAGGTACACCTGAGAAAAGTGTGGACGGAGCATATGCGACGGGCAGCCATGGAAGCAAAGGGGAAGTTTGATAAATTGCCAACGGCCAGTAAAGAGGACGTTGTTGTGTGGGTGGTGTCAACATGAAGCAAAGTTAGCCGTGAAATGGTCGTCAAGTCATTTCAAACCACTGGGATCACGAGCGCGCTAAAGGGGGAGAGATCTTCTCCAACCAATGATGTCCCAGATGATTTGTTTACCAGTGATGAGGAGGGTGACTTTTTGGGATTCTCTGACACGAGAGCTGATACTGAGGATCCTTTCAGAGATCTGTGACTGAAGCACCAATTTCATAATGCCCCTATTTCACACAGACCACGAATCCCACAAATCGCCAGGAATTGACAAATTTCAGGATTTGTGAGGATTCGTGAGTTTTTGCCAATTTTTTGGTCTAATTCGACACGCTCTACGATTCAGTTATGATACAGGTACGATAGTGTTACGAATATTCATGGGATTTGGCTGGAATCGTGAGATTTTGTAAATTTTCTGGTCTAATTTGACACGCTCTACGATTCAGTTATGATACAGGTTCGATAGTGTTACAAATATTCGTGGGATTTGGCTGGAATTGCACGAATATTGTCCAGAAATTCACTACGTTATTTTGGAATCGGGAGTTCGTGGCCTCAATTTTGAACAGCTCAAAAATTTTGCCACAAATTCCCGATTGATCAAGAATTGCAAGAACTGACTACGATTATATAAGAATCAGTTAAGGACTTCATGAACTGATTACGATTCAACCACGAATCCTGAAATTTGTCAATCCTGGCAATTCGTGGGATTCGTGGTCTGTGTGAAATAGGGGCATCAAAGTTTTTGCCATGTTTTCCTGTTGGTCAAGAATTGCAAGAACTGACTACAAATATATACGAATCTGTTAAGAACTTCACGAACTGATTACAATTCAACCACGAATCCTGAAATTTGTCAATTCATGGCGATTCGTGGGATTCGTGGTCTGTGTGAAATAGAGGCATAAGGAAAATAAAAGTTACTGAGAGACAGATACTTGACATCTCATAATGAAAGTAAACTTTTGATGAATCGTTTTAAGGCCAATGTAATATTTTGAGCAAAATTTTATTAAATAGTGTATTAATCTCTATGAGAGTAGGAATTCGTCCAGTCTCCTCTCTTAATGCACTGTTTGAATTAATGTAAAATCAACGAAAGCCTTGACCCAACGTAGGAACATATCAGCGTTAGTAAGTTATGTGCTTAATAAAACTTATGTATTGAATTTATTACGTTGTTTGTTTTCATTTACCATGACTTCTGCTTAATTAGCATGCATTATACGTTACTATTTAAATGTATAATGTTTGATATATGCTGCATCCAGGCAATGTAAGATTGCAATTAGGCTTATCTTGATCCCTCTCCTCTATCTGGAGAGTAAAGACAATTCTCAACCTTCTTTCTGGGTAAGTCAACATAACAAAATCAAGATGCACTAAAAAAACAATTATTTACAACCAGATATTGTCCTTGGAAGAGGCAAATATCCCACAATATCAGAGGAACAAGGATAAATGCCGATAAGAATAAAAGCTAGAAAGTCGGGGTTTTGAAAATTTCATCACACCCAGAAGTTGGGGATGCGTAATTTTGAAAACAATCATCGGATTAATGCAATTTAAAAAAATAATTAATTATTAAGCGATGAAATTTTCAAGACTTTACCGTTGTTATGCAAACAATTACCCGCCATGTAATCATCCTCAAGAGATTTCAGCACAGGATGACAGTACAGAGATTAGCCATCTATTTAACTAGAGACTCTCTTAATATCTAGTGGAAAATCAATCTGTGGCCCTGGTAGAGGGTAATAAGTAATATTTCTATTTCTCTTAAAGGTCATCCAGGCAGCAGTGTCCAAAATAGTTTTATTTTTCAACTTTTATGCAATATTACATAAAGCTTAACAGCATAATGACCAGCAATTTTAATGATAAAATAAAAGAATCATGGATATTCAGAAAATGTTACTAGCAAAGGTCTTCAAGCCCATGGAGGTTCAAAGTCACACCTTGAAAATATCAATATGTGAAAACAAAAACCTGTATTACTTCCAGAAAAATCAACCAATCAGACTTGTTTTCCAAAGCTGTATTTAAGACCCCATTCCCAGAGATTAGATTGATCCAAACTAGATCGACCTAACTCCCTGGGGGTTCACGCTAAATAGCTGTCAGGCAAGCAGGCACAAAAATTAATTACCCCTTACAGCTTGTAGTAGGCGGGACGGACATTCAAGCCGGATTATCTGACAGTAATCTAGTGGGACTCCCCATGGGGATAGATCGATCTAAAATCTATGGGAATATGCCCTAAGCCTTGTGTTTTTAATCCTGTAAGATTGAGAAGGGTTAGTGACATGGTTTTCCTTAAATGGTCACTATTGAAGCAGTGCCTAAAATAGAGATTTCTTCAATTTTGATGCAATATTACATAAAGCTTAATTAACAGCATAATGACCATAGTAACTATGGGCCTATCTCTGGCAGTTTTGGAGATACAAAGGTGTAAAATGGTGTATCTTTGTTAATTTTGGAGTTACAGTAATGTGCCATGAATTTTGTAAAGAAGATATTAATTAAAATAACAAAAGATCTTTTTGGTCATAATTCATCAAATGGGAGGTGCTCAGAAATTCCAGACATTCGAATTTCATGAAATTCTGTCATTTTTGACTGAAAGTTGTCTGTCCTTTACTAAGCCTTATGTTATCTTTTCCCGACATTCAAAATTTGTGGCATATTGCCGTATTTCACGTTTTATTTTCACCACCACATTGTACTTTTTGATACAGCACAACTCGTATATCATATAGAAAATTAAAAAAAAAAAAAAAAAGCAAGCTCTATAAAATGCAAAAAACAAGAGGTCTCTAACATTTACGGTTCCAGAATTAGAGTATATGCTGAGAAATAAAACAAAAAACACATAAATTTGGGAAAAATGGTCCCATCAAGCTGATTTTTAGACTTGGACTGTATATTAATACTATTAATCAGTCCTGTAAGTTTGAAATGTGTTATCTGTACAGCCTAATTATAATACATGCAAAAAAAGCATAAAAATAATATTGATCACTCCTGAAGACAATATTATTGGTTTTCCTTGAAATGTGCTGTCAGTGTTGCATACAGCATAAAAAATACTGAAAGAAATATGTCAGCATAACTTCCAGAAGAATAGTTTGAATAACTGGATTTTCAGATTCAACCTGTAATCTGGTAACATTGGTCACTCCTGTAAGTTTGAAAACAAAAGGCCTATCAGTTTTCCTTGCCTGTATTGCATAAATGCTGAAAAAAAGTGGGGGGAAAAATTGGTGGGATTATGCAGGTTTTCGAATTCTGCCTGAATATCACGAATGTTGACACTGAAAGTGCACAGGGACAACAAAAATGTTGGGGACAACAACAACAGATGCAGGTAATGGCTACATAAAACAGAGAAAATAATAAATTCAAAGAAATCATCTGATTGAATAATATAATAAGCAAGTGAAAAAAGCAATGTATTCCCAATAATATCATTATAACACCACTTGCTGATGTCACAATGTTCAATCTCTTACCAAAAATCAGCAGCGGTTGTTGATGTTAAAATGCTTCATGTATTCCCATAATGCAGTTGCAATTGTTGATGTCACAATGTTCAATGTATTCCAATAATGTAACCACAATTGTTGATGTCACAATGTTCAATGTATTCCAATAATGTAGCCACAATTGTTGATGTCACAATGTTGATGTCACAATGCTCAATGTATTCCAATAATGCAGGTGCAATTGTTGATGTCACAATGTTCAATGAATTCCAATAATGCAGTTGCAATTGTTGATGTCACAATGTTCAAGTATTCCAATAACACAACATCAATTGTTGATGTCACAATGTTCAATGTATTCCAATAATGTAACCACAATTGTTGATGTCACAATGTTCAATGTATTCCAATAATGTAACCACAATTGTTGATGTCACAATGTTGATGTCACAATGCTCAATGTATTCCCATAATGCAGTTGCAATTGTTGATGTCACAATGTTCAATGTCTTCCCATAATGCAAATGCAATTGTTGATGACACAATGCTCAATGTATTCCCATAAAGCAACTGCAACTGGTTGAATTGAACCGAGATTAAATTACTGTGGCCCTGCTGAAACGATGTGTGGGGAGGCATTTAAGAGGTGGAGAGACTATAACAGGATGAAGCAGTCTTCCTTTCATGTAGGTCCGCCATATTTAGGTCATGGTCTGGCTAGCACTGGGCTCTTCTCGTTCTGAATGGTCCCTATGTATAATACAACATCAATTAAACTGTCATCAAGTAAGCAACAGTTGAAATCACAATTTCCAATGTCTTTCCATTATAAAACAGCAATTATTGTTATTTAAATGTTCATTCTTTTAACACAACAAGAGAAACCAATGTGAGGCAAAGTTCTATCTGGTGTTATGCAGTGGTAAAGTTACCAAAATGATTTTCTTCGATCCCTCATAACTTTGACCCATTCATTGTATGTATGTTGCATTATATGTTGTGTAATGTACGTATATGACAAACATTAAAATAGGATATATGAACTGCAGAGGTTTAATTAGCAAGAACCAAGTTCAAAGAAGAGATATTTGATTTTTGTTTGAGAAAGTATAACATTGCTTAACTGAATGACAAGCATTATGAAAACAAGGCAGCAAAGCTGTTAAATATACTGCCATAAAGCAGATAATAATAATAATTCAACAATGTACAAAACAGGTTTGTTGTCAATTTTCATGTAATATTACTTTGTTTGCCAGCAAAATCACAATCACTTTTCCACAATGTGCACAAGTAAATAAAGGGATAACCATGCTTATACCACACTAGACAATGGTTCACCTATCCTTTCCAACATGTAAAGTTACCTGGTGGTCCACTGACTAAGGTCATTAACAGCGTCAGTAATTGGAGTGGATACCACATTGGTGTCAAAACACCAATGATGGTCATCCACGAAAACCTGAACCAGATCAAATAAAGGATTAATCTGGGAACCACTTGACTATCATTTGATAGGGGGCACCTTAGGAACAATTTCAGGTTGCACAGTGAAATTGCCGATACACACAGAGCACTTTTAATAGCAGGTTACTTACAGAACCAAGGGGATGAGCAGCTACCTTGGTACATGTAATCAAAATCGCCATATTTGAACCACATAGACAATATGTGGGTAGGCCATTACTCGCCAAATCAATGGCCTACATGTCCTACCACAGATTGGACAGATTTTGACCGATGGCTGGAATGTTATTCCAGATTGAACTCTAAAAACCTAACCCAAGGAATGCCTTGCCACTTGAGTGCGCTGGTAGCAGACAGAAGAGGTCAAGCGTAACAGCGATCGTTACTGTGACTAGACACTGACATGGGGGTTCTTTGTGAGGCATGTTACTCTTTTACAGAAAAAATTTGGAAAATATGGAGATCCAAAATATCTCTTTTAATTGTTGTCGTATGACGTAGAATAGGCAATGTGTTTTTGTTTGCTTCTCTGGTGAATTCCATTAATGAACTGATGTCACAATGATATCAAAGAGATAATTAAAAGTTATTAAAACACGATTTTAATCCTTATTTTCATTTATCAGTCAGCAAAATAGGAAAAAACTGATGAAAAGTGATTTGGAAAAGAATATTCCATATTAAATGTCAAGTCTGTATTTAAAAGACGATAATTTGGAAAATGGGGAGATCTAAATTCTCGTTTTTAATGTTTGTCGTGTGACATAGAATAGGCAATGCATTTTTAATTGCTTCACTGGCAAATTCAATTAATGAACTGATGTCACAATGACATAAAAGATATTAAAAGTTATAAAAACAGATTTTAATCCTTGTTTCCATTTATCAGTCAGCAAAAATAGGAAAAAACTGTGTGGCAGGAATGGTGGTCCTATAGGAATGGAAGTCCATATTATTAGTACAGGTTATGGTTAGTCGTCGTATAAGGGTAAGTATATGGGACGAATGTCACCTGTACAAAATAACGGGGAGAGGACTACGGTTCCTAACGGACTTCCATTCCTGTCAGGCCGGTACAAACTGACATTCAGCTCCTCTATATTGTTCTAACTGTAAACTGATATTACATTATCTCCATTCCTTAACTATAGATTACTAACAACAGAAAGACAGACAATAACTGTATGATACTTTATCATTTTGGTTTCCATGCAAAGACATACCCAAGGACAGGGTCACCAGCAGCTAAGGTGAACAGGGCAGGCCTTTCTTAAAGCATGTTCCATATCTGCACGGTATATATGACAGTAATATTACCTCAGCCTAACATTGAATATTGCCACGAGAAACTAGACAGAATTTATTGATACTTGTGTTGACGCCCCCTCTGCTGTTAGCAACATCCTGGATCTGCCACTATACATATTATAACAGAGCAGTATAGAAATCATGATAACCTTTTACAAACTACCTGATAAAAAATCAAATGGTCAAACTCTTACATTTCACATCGGTATATAGCTTCATGTCTTCATTGTAAGTAATGTTTAAGAACGTACCAACAACAGCTATTTGAAACCAGAATGAGTGCATGTCGCACGTGGAGTAAATGGTCCAAATTCCATCATCGGTACAACACAATACTGGTAAAACAGAAAATGATTTGTGTTGTTTTCCTTTCTAGCAGACTTGTGACCACAGTTCACTTTTTGTCTTTTTTGGTAAAAAGTTCTGTCTGACTGTCTAACTAATTAAGTTTGTCTAACTTCCCCTAGTTGTCAAGAATGTATCAAATACTGCACAAAGAGAACTTTTGCAATCACTTAAAGACACTGTACTAGTGATATTAATACCTGAACTTACATTATATTCCATCTAATACATGTGCAAACTTTCATGTTCGAAATAAAATTGACAAATAAACAAACAAAAAAATTAGGTTAAAATAAATGTTCACATGATGTAGACACAGTCGTCTGTAAAAGTGTCGAGTTTATCTTTTCTGTGGTTAGCAGTGAAAAAATGGACCTGATTATTATAAGTTTAATTTTTTCGTGATAGATCACTCTGACAATCACCAAACAAAGAAACATCCCTGACATTGGCCTTAGGCTATTATAAAAGATAACACAATTGCAATATCATGGTTCTCAAAAGTGGTAAATACATGAATAAAGATAACAGGTAAGTAAGATACTCACAACAATTGTGTACACGGACCCCATCGTGAGGACAGTCCCAGAGGGAGCTCTCATGTCCATTGCATCTCACGTTGTTCAGAAGAATACTTCCAGTGCCACTGCCTCTGTTATATACTTTGGTACACGTTTGATATCCCAACATCCTAGCAACAACTCTGTTGTTGTTGTTGTAGTAGGAACTACCCCAGCCATTTTGACAAACGGTGCCAAAACTACCTGAAAGGAAAAAATGTTACGTACTCTTTAACAAATTTTTGTGAAAATGAATATTCCGGTTAGTAGAAAGTCAGATGGGGGCTAATAATTCAAAAAGATTAAAGAATAACGCCTGTCTGTGGTCATGGGAGGAGGGGGGGTGAGACTCTTGCATTTATAACTGATGTATTTAAATATGTGAGAAGGGATAGTAATTTCGCTTTGGCCCCTTCCCATTAGGCTCCTATGATAATTACAAAAAGAAAAAAGAAAACAAGAAAGAAAGAAATGCTCCAAAAACACAAAGACTTTCTAGACTGCAGATACCTTGGTATAAAAGTTCCAGGCGTCCATGATGAGTTTCCGTGAAGTCCCCGGCCAATCGTGCACCATCGAACCAAACGGGTGACTGCTTATCATACCTTTCAACATTGCTTGGGTCTGCAGCCGTGAAAAGTATACGTTTGTCCGGTTGTCCCACTGCCAAAAACCGTCCCTCAACGCGCACACCGACAGCCGGGCCGAATTTAACGGTAACGCCAGGTTCTACATTCAGCGTTACCCCCTGTGGTACTGTGATGGAATTGTTGACGTGGAACGGTTGCTCTGATAAACGTAACGTCAGATCCGTGGTAGGCGAGGTGTCTATGACAGTATAAGCATTTGAAAGCGCCGAACGAGTCCCGAAAATTATGAAAAAGACGGAGAGTACTATCCCTCCAACTCCTGTCGATTCCATGTTTCACCTTCGAGTGAGGTTATTTAATCATGCATATAGTTTATCGTTAAGGGTATACTTCCAATGAAAAGCATATCTTATCAACAAGAAGAGTTTGAAGATCAACTCTTCTTTCTTGTTCAAACGTTGGCTGACTTAGGGATCGACGCTCTGCAAATATNAAAAAGTAAAATGGTTTTCCACTTATCATGTTATCGGGGTTGCATATATGCTGAAAAAAGTGAAAAAACAGCATAAATTCCCTAAAAATGACCCCATCATGCTGATTTTTGAACTTGACCTGCATATTATGAATATTCATCAGTTCTGTCAGTTTCAATCCAAAAGGTAAAATGGTTTTCCACTTATCGTGTTATCGGTGCTGTATATATGCTGAAAAAAGTGAAAAAACAGCATAAATTCCCTAAAAATGACCCAATCATGCTGATTTTCGAACTTGACCTGCGTATTATGAATATTCTGTAAGTTTCAAGCCAAAAGGTAAAACCATTGTCCACTTATGGTGTTATCGGTAAAAGTGCACGCCAACGGCAACGGCAACAACAGACGCAGGTGACGGCTATATGTACAGACACATTTGTGTCTGTACATAAAAAGATGGAGCTAAAGAGAAGCCTATTTCAAGGAGCAATATGAAAGAGACAGAGAAAAAAAGCCAGCTCAGTTAAGTAGGGCTCATGTTTGCTGACATCATACGACATGAAAATGTTGTCTTGGCTAGTAAGTGAATATCATATCCCATGATACTTAAACGTAACAAAATAATGAATATTTAGTCTCATTTTTTCTCTGTAGGTGTGTCCTTATCATCAATCATGCATGTAGTCTATGAACATGTTTTACAATTAAGTTCCCAATAAAGAATTTATAATCAGTAATTATGAATGACAAGGGTTTTAATTTGGTCATTTCTCATAATTCCCTCTTCAAATGAAGATGGTGTAAAAGCATTTTGTTTAAATGATAAAGATGTTTATAATTAGACAAGACAGATGAATGGGAATGAATACTAACACCCCATTTCCATAGATTAGATTGACCTACTTTAGATCGACCTAACTCCCTGGGGGTTCACGCTAAATAGCTGTCAGCCGGGCGGACACAAAAGTTAATTACCCTCTTACTGCTTGTAGTAGGCGGGACGGACATTTAAGTCGGATTATCTGAAAGTAATCTAGTGAGACTCCCCGCGGGGATAGATCGATCTAAAATCTATGGGAATAGAGCCTAAGACTTCCTTAATAGGTTTCAAAGAGTGGGTTCTAAACTTAAAGCTTTATTGTCTTCTTCTTCACACGTCCAATAATTATAACATCATCTGGACCTCCTAAAACCACACATATTCACTAACTTGTTTTGATGTGTTCACTTTAATTGCAACTACTATTGTTATTGTTACTATTGTGGTGTAACTCTCAATCACTAAGAGGCCAGATGTTTTAAAGTAAACAAACACACCATCCCCTAATTATCGGCATAATCTCTAGCAGTGGCCGAGAACATCCTTCAGATTATCTTGTTGTTTGGCACACACCAACCCACTATTGTCTAACTCCAGTAAGTGTCCAGTAATAATGACTCATTTGGGCATTGTTCACATGGTGTAACTTTAGGTAAACAAACACCCTGACTCTTAACTACCAGTATATCTAGTGATCTCCAGCAGAACATCTTTTAAATAATCTGGCTATTTTGCACACCTCCTTACTAATAACTACTGTAGGAATCCAGTAATTGCAACTCCTATTGTTCATGTGGTGTGTCCATTACAAACTATGTGGCCAAATGTTTTTGAGCTGTGTTTTAAAAAGGCATTTTTATAAAAAACAATAAGTTATAAAGCAGTCTTACTTATTGGAACAAATGTACTGTATGAGGACATCTCTTTGAAGTTAGCTGGTCTAACTGAATGGAATATGCTACTAGATTGAAATCTGCTCAACAGAATTAACTGTAATTGATAATATTAAGAAGGAGTTTAAGTCTTTTAGGGACATATAATGTGAGAATGAAATGTAGTCATTTTTTAAAATTTTTTGGTTGTTTTAAAATTTGAGATTTATGTTTCTAAGTACTTTTCTTTAAAAGGAAAGTTTACTGAACAATTTATAATGGATATTTGAATGAATGTAGTTTTTTTTAGTAAACTATAAAGTTTTGAACGTCATATTACATACATTTTAATTTTGATTCTTCAGATTATCAACATGGGTTCTATCTTAAGACCTAACTTGAAATACCATAATTAGATTTTACTTTTAAAGGTGATAAAAAGTATGAAGTTGCAGCCTTATATGTGGGGCCCTGTTATTTTTGCACCCCCTCGCCCTAAAACTCCTATTTCTAATGTTGATCAAAATTAATTTATGTGGTGCCAGGGATCAATGTCTCTGCTATTCAAATAAATAAATTCTTTAATTTAGTAATTTTCTAATTGTTTTCGTCCTTTTCATTAATCCTTAAAGCTCTTGTGCAATGAGATTACTGTAACATTTCACCCCATCGTTTACCTCATAAATTATAGATAACACCATGAAACAGAGGACTTTTAAACAAATTTATTATATAAAATAGTTAAATAAGTAACTTAATTGCCAAACTAATTTCTTTGAGTAGCGGAGACATTGATGAACGGGAGGGGGGGGCTTCAGCAAAAGTGCCACGATCTAAAATTTGGTTCAATACCTAAGCAACGAACGTTTTTACCGTCTTCACCGTCTATAATTGCGATTCGTGACATTAACAGTTAAGAAAAAAGTTTTACCTTATGATAGCCGCAACGACAGATCAGCTGTCCACCGAACAAACTCTGACTTCCGCCTGCTTTCTGAAGAGGGCACTCTTCGATCTTCTTTATTTCTCCCGCCCATTTGCTTCCTCTTGGAGGCTTCTGACCCGTCCTGAAGTGGAATCGACCCTGGGCAAACTCCGTCAGCCTTTCCCTCCACTCCCTGTCCGATTTTCCCGTCTTAGGCATGGCGTGCGCTCCTAGAAACGCGTCTACTCGCAGCGACACACTTTTTTCTCTGACCTCTGACCCGCGTCCTCGCAACGCCCTACTAATGAGAGCGGCGACCCGCCCCCTGGCGGCGGCCGTGAATACCTGCTCGCGACTGCGCATGCTCCCCGGTTCCAAGTTCCAAGTCTCAGGTTTGGCGCCACGGCCACTGCGCATGCTCAGAGGTTCCAAGTTCCAAGTTCCAANTCATGCAATAAATTTTACAACAGATCATCCCTTTATGAACCAGACTCTCTGCTCTGTTGCCACCATATCCCTGCCGCAGAGACAGCGTCATGGTGTCATATGTGGTCAACCCTAGGGCCTTCTACCCGCGTCCTTGGTCAAACTTACACAATACAATACTCACTGTCACTTGGCAGGGCTAAAAGTAGACCAAGCAATTCAGTTTGGGGTGTTACTAAAAACAACCTTGTCGCGCAAAGCTAATTTAACGAGTTGTTGTTGACTTTAAAACTATAGCCAAATTGGTATGCTGCTTAGAAGTGGGGCCATATAAACAAATTAGGCGTTTACTAACACCACCTGCAGATCTTTCAGCTCTAACACTCATATTAACCAAAAAAACATACAAATTAACCAACACTACCCGAGCGGATGAATGTTAGTGCTAGATATCGTTTTGTTGGTGCTAAATAAGTGTGTGGTGTGTTGGTTAATTCGTGGGTTTTGTGGTTAATATGAGCGTTAGTGCTGAAAGATCTGCGGCTATTGTCATTAAACGCCTAATCAGTTTATAAGACCTGGAAGTCCCGAAATCGTTATCTTCCCAAAGCAATTTCGTGGACGTATTATTTGAAAAAAAAACTTCAAATGTTCTTATTCATCTTGGTCTTCAGATAATATAAGAGCTCAAACATCTATCCAGGTACCCCCCCCCCGGACAATTCCCCGCTGAAATGAATATAATAATGAGATTGAAAATGTGATATTGAGAAAAATTATAAATGCCAGCTTTTCATAAAATTCTATCTCCAGGCAGAGGCAGAGGCAGAGGAGGGGAAACAGATAATCTCACTCATTCAGGTATCTCTTTGATGAAATTACTGTAAGTTTTAATTGATTTACCACTGCCCCATGACAGAAATAAACAAGTTTCGAAACTAATCTTTTTTTACCATGCAGTTTCATTATTATTTGCTTAACCTCTTATTCAGAATCCTCCCTAACATCAAACGAAATGCAGATAAAATTATGTTTGTTTGCTTTCAGAAAAAATAGAGAAATGGTAGTATTAATTTGATTAAAAATGAATGAATAAAAAAATTAAAAAATAAATGAGGAATTGGAAACAAATTAATAAAGACAGCACATTGACGCGGGAAAATAGTGATAATAGTTTAAACAACATTTTACTAATAATTAGCCAAACAAGGTCTTATACATTTAAGTGTGTCCGTAATTCGAAGACTAGAGAAAATGTTCTTCAGATTTGTAAAGTGTATTGAACGAAACTGATCTGGGCACTCAGTCGTATGTATGCAGTCACAGACTACGTATTCCTGCATTTAAATCACACCGCACGCACAGTCTGTTCTCGCGTGGTGTTCTGACCCACCTGGCCATCAATCAACACTGTACTAAATATAAACATGTCAACCATACACTGTATATATACAAAGTTCGTTATGTTTCCTGTTATAACCTCTCAGCAAAATTGAAGTAAATGTAGCGAAGACCATCCCACCAAGGAAAATTTCAAAGTTAATAAATGATAATAATAAAACCAAGGGGCAAATAGAAGAGATTTCATGTTGAGCGATCTTTCAATACTTCATTTAAGCTTTCAAGTAACACAATATTTTTAATCAGTGATAAAACAAAAAGAAGATATCCTCCAACTGAAGTAAATGTTATTCGTTGCACATAATACAACATTGGTCAAAAAGGTTGTCCCACCTTCAGTATCATGTGCTTTTATTCATAAATGATCACATCATAGGTGAAGATTGTTATAAATAGTGATTTTCATTCCAAATACCATAACTAACATGATTAGTCAGACAGAAAACACAAACTAGCAGTGAAGATATCAATATTTAATACCATTTATTCACATTTATTACATGTACCCCCTCAAATTCGACGTTTCACTGTTATTTTCACAGAGGTAAAGAAATGTCCACTAAATTGAAATGACACCACCAAATGTCACCAAATTTACACACATTTACCATTAGGGTGTGCTCGTTAAAGGCTCATTATTTAATAGCGTTTGTGTTTATCGCGTACTTTAATTACCTCCTGTAGGTGGCGCGGCCTGCCTTCAACAAGGGTAACAATTCTGTTTTATGGGATATTGCCCCATTCTTCCTAAAGAGCTTGGGGGAGTTGGTCCAGATTATTAAGAGGTTGGTTCTCCTTTGCATTGCACACTTCAAGTCATGCCACAGATGTTTAATAAGGGTAATAACAAGGCTCAGAGGTGGTTGTTCTATCCTCTGAACATTGGGTTTCTGCAACAAATCACTCTGCAGACGAGAGTTGTGAGCAAGTGCATTTCTACGATGACGCCTGCAGTATCCCTGAAGTCACCTCTTGCAAATGGAGTGAGATATTTGTTGAGAATGTTTCAGTGAATTGCCCCAATAACGTTCTTTTCTGGAAAGAACAATGCACTAAAACCATGGGCTTGGAATTCTTGCCAAACGTGGACTGATCTGACACCTCAGTCGATATTATCGTGCTCAAACCTTCCAAAATGCATTCTGCAACATGTCTATGGACCCTAATTTGACCATCGATGGAATACAAGAAATACATTGATTCTTCAGCAAAACCAACTTGTTCCTAGTGATGATTGACCAAGTTCTGGTAGTTCTGGGGTCACTGAACCTACCTTTCTCAACTGATACCTCATTCCATCTGCAAGAGGGTACTTCGGGGGTGATCCAGGCTTCATCATGACAGCACACTTGCACACAGTTCTCATGTGGTGAGTGATCATGATTTGTTGCAGAAACCCAATGTTCTGAGGCTGGAGAAACAATCTTTGAATCATGATAATAAACCTACTGAGCACCCGTGGCATGAATTGAAGTGTGCAATCCAAAGGAGAACCAAATCACAAATAGTCCGGACCAATTCCGCCAAGCTTTTTTAGGAAACATGGGGCAATATCCCACAAAACAGAATTGCTGCCCTTGTTGAAGGCAGTGGCGCCGTCTACAGGAGATAATTACACATGTGGCCACACATGCTAATAGACACGTGACCTTTAACGAGCATACCCTAATGCTAAATGTGTGTAAATTTGGTGACTTTCGGTGGTGTCATTTCAATTAAATGGGAATTTCTTTACCTCCTTGGAAATGACACTGGAACTTCGGATTTGAGGGGGTACATGTAATAAATGTGAATAAATGGTATTAAATATGACACGGATATCTTAACTGGTAGTTTGTATTTTCTGTACCAATAATCATGTAACTAATGGTATCTGGAATGAAAATCACTATTCATAGCAATTAACTAATGTGGTATGATCGTTTATTAATAAAAACACATAAAACTGGGGGTGGGACAACCTTTTTGACCAATGTTGTTTAGTACTACGGACTAGGCCCGACTTAAAAAACTTTATTTATCTGGGGCCTACCAAAAGTCGCATGCAGTGTATATGTGTATATAAACATCGCCATCGCCTGCGTCCGTCGTCGTCACCGTGCATATTTCACTGTTATGGCACTAAATTGATAACCGTGTTTTTTTTTCAATTCTCAAACTTACTGGGTTATATTATGATATATTATGAGTCGCTACGAGAGAAAATAATAAAGCTTGATAAAAGCATTGATCAAATAGACCGATGATCATTAATATAAAGCGTGTTATTATAAATAGGTAAAATTTTACAGATAATTAGCTTTAGTTGTTCGGCTTCTTGATCCTAGACAACGTCTCGACGTGAATTCCCAGAGTAAAAAAATCTATCGCATGCAGGGGCTTCAAGCACAGTTATCACTGTTACATGGTACTCTTTTCTCATATAAATGAAATACAAGAAATTTGGACAGTTTTGAAATAAGTGTAACTATTTAGTACAAAAAGTTTTTAGTATTTTAAAAATTTTCTTACTATACTCCGGAGAAATTATATGAAAATGATCATATCAGCGCCCTCTATCATTTATCGTTGTCTTCACTAGCACAATATGATGATTTTCATGGACACCGTCACAATCATGATGAGACAGACTATGAGGTCAAATACTGTAGCATTAACCCTGTTGTAACTCAACTTCCTATATTCTCCCGGACCATTACATACCTGTCAATATTGACAATTGCCAGAGAGGGAGATTCCCGCGCAAGACCTACGTCCCCCACGACACACACACACACACACACACA
>NW_019775713.1:46539-66615 GCF_001039355.2 Lingula anatina | reverse complement strand
CCTCTTCAAGCTATAATCCTATCGCCGCAACAAACAATAGGGACCTTCTGGCTGATGTATCCTGCTGTTAATTACACCTAGTTACAGCGGATTGTCGCGCTCGCGCTGGACCACAGAAACCGGCGACATGGGGTTCACTCGTATTAAGTATTGTGTTATTCCACCTAAGCTATTGTGTTTGTGCGTTCAAATTTTGAAGGGATTTATACGGCCCTCCATTGTTTGTCCGCCCCCTTCTATTCACAAGATAGGGATTAAAACATTTCGAACGTTGTTACACCGGTGTACAACGGAAACAAAATTATTCCGACCACTGTACAGACAAATAATTCATTGATTTTATAAATGCATGTGGCCATAACTTCATAACACATACTATAAATTTTATTCAAGACATTAATGGAACAAAATAAAACAAAACACTTACATGTGGTTCCCTATTTGCAGCAACAAACATGGTGATATGTGTTGTCATCCTCAAGATAGCAGCTTGCACTGCACTGATTCCTCTCATTGGTTCTGAAGTTGTATTTCTGGTGCTGGCATAGCCAAGAATGTGTCCAGGTTGTGTCTGGTCATCTCTGGAAAAAAAGGATTAATTGTGTGCAAAACAGAATATCACTCAAATGAAAAATATATCCAATGTTTCTTTTTATTACTGTAGGTGCTTAGAACTATTACAAGTACATGACAGAACATTAGAAAAAAAATGATACATCCATTTCATGAACAATGACTGCTGATTTTTAAGAAGTATGACTTGATGGCAAAGCTGTTAAGTTTAAAAATATTTAACAGAACAAGGCAGCAAATCTGTCAAATGTACAGACAAAAACAGAACATAAAGATGCAAAATAGATCATTTTGTCAATTTTGATGCAATAATAAATAATGATTATAATAGAACTGTCATTCAACACTGAATTTTAATCATGCACAACAGGTAACATGGTCAATAACAGGAGCGGACCCAGAGATATTTTCTGACAGTATTCCAAAGTATCTATGTTGATCCATCCTCCATTTTGATAGTCTTCCAAGAGAAAAAAATAGATACCGGTCAATATAATCTTAAAAACCTGACCATCTTCTGGAAGACCCAGAAGATGGTCTCAATCCACCCCTTCAATATGATTACAGTTTCAGGACCATGAGAGTTCAAATTCACATGATGAAAGTCCCAATATTTGAAAAATGATGACAGTGCATAAAATAATATTACATAATGTTTAAAGACATAAAAACCAAAACAACTGCTGATGTGGAAATATCTAAAATGTGCAGAGCCTCAGACAGATGGGAGTTAAGAGTCACAAATACCAGTGTTTGAGAAAAAATTAAAAAGGAAAACATAACAAAACTAGAAAAGCACCCAGAGAGCGCAGACCTCTGCCAAGGCAGCAATTTTTGATTATTATTGATTTTTGATCTGGATCACCATGAAAAACTAATCATCTGTTCCTTGGCCCACTTCTGACATTTCCTGAAAATTTCATCAAAATCGGTCCATAACTTTTTGAGTTATGTTGATGACAGACAAACGGGAGACCATAACCTCCTTGGCAGATGTAAATATAATTCCAATAAAGCTGCTATTCAAACTTTTAATCTTTCAGTTTGATATATATTAATCATTTAGTTTGATATATATATAAACTAATTTGCAATATTAAACAAAATTACCTGCATAATTATCACTGCTTCCTAGAGTGCTTTACCTTTTGGAGTTTACAGGGAATAGCAACAAGTGTGCTTTATGTAATCTCATTTAATTTCCTATTAATTAGGCAAATGACTTTATAACTCTGAACTTAGCCTAGTGATAACCAAGGGAAATTTACAGACTGACCCTCTCAAAGGTCTTCAGGCCCATAAGTCACATCTTAAGAAAAGCGCAAAACAATAATGCACAAAATAGGAGACTACCAATTCTGATGCAATCATACATTATGTAACTGCACAGTCAACATCAAATTTTAATTATGCACAACAGGTAACACCGATGAAAGTAAAAGCATAAGGCTTCAGGCCCATCAGAGTTCAAGTTTATAGTAAGAAAGTGCCAGAATGAGAAAAATGAAAATTTCACAAAAAATGCAAAAATTTAATAAAAATGATAATCCAATAGAGCTGGTTTTCTAATATGAGCTGTATGTCAATCCTAAGAATCATTCTTGTAAGACTAGTTGAAAAAATAGAAAGTAACAGTTCTTTCCATAACGTTAATGGTGGCAGTGCACAAAGTAGGTTTTTTGTCAATTTTGATGCAACATTACGTAATGATTAACTGTATAAATACCACCAATTTTTAAAAAACTGCTATTAAAAACATGGACATTAAGAACATTTGATTACCACTGGGCTTCATGCCCAAGGGAGCTCTAGGTCCCACATAGAAAATTCCAGTATGTGAAAGATAAAAATTTTCACAAAAAAACTTTTAACTTCCAGAAAATTAACTAATGAGACAGATTTTCCAACTGAAGCTGTATTTCAGTCCTATGTTTCTTTCCTTTAAGTGTGAAAAGAGCAAGTGACATGGTTTTCCTTTCACGGTCAATACAGAGGCAGTGCCCAAAATAGTTTTGTTCAATTTTGATGCAATATTACACAAAACAGCATAATAACCATCAGTTTTTTAATGATAAAACAAAACTATCATGAATATTCAGAAAATGTGACTAGCCCATAGAGTTCAGAGTCACACTTTGAAAATCCCAAAATCTAAACAAGAGAAAACTGTATTGAATAGAGTTTATTTCCATTTTCAACACCTTTTTTACATAAAACAAAATAATCGAATATTCATCAGTTCTGTAAGTTTCAAGCCAAAAGGTAAAATGGTTTTCCGCTTATTGTGTTATCGGCACTGCAAATATGCTGAAAAAAGTGAAAAAAAAAACAGCATAACTTTCCTAAAAATAACCCGATCATGCTGATTTTTGAACTTGACCTGCGTATTATGAATATTCATCAATTCTGTAAGTTTCAAACCAAAAGAAAAAACAGTTTTCCACTTATTGTGTTATCTGTAAAAGTGCACGGCAACGGCGACGACAGACGCAGGTGATGGCTATATGTACAGACATATCTGTGTCTGTACATAAAAAGTCACTCCCATTGTTTTATTATAACATATACAAGCACATACACATATACCAGATGTATTGCATGGTGGCAGCACCAGCCATAACAGACAGACAAAATGAACAGAATCTACACAGAAATTCACTGAGTCTGTTCATAACAAGCAGCAAAGCTGTAAAATGAACAGACATAAAAGCAAATAATGATGATCAAAATAGGTTATTTTGTCAAATTTGATGCAATTTTAGTGCATGGTCAATTTTATGATCAGACACTATATGCCTGTAATTAAAACATTAGATGTTGCTACAGAAAGGCTGTGACCTGAACAAAAAAATCAATTTTGCATAGCAAAATATAATCAAGTGAATTTTGGTGTTAATAATTTATTTTTTGTTCCAATTCCAACAAAGGAATCAGCTATCCCCAAAAAACTTATAGTAAAAGAAAATGCCCTTGATAATCCACAGAGAACTCAACAAAAATTAACATGAAAATAAGGAAGCAAAGCTGTCAAATTTACAGACAAATTGCAGAAAACAATGATGCACAAAATAGGTTATTTTGTCAATTTTTATGCAATAATACATTATGCTTTATAGAAAGATGGGCACCAAATTTTAATTGTGCACAATGGTTACATGGATATTAGGAATTTGTATCTAACATGAAGCTTCAGGCTAATGAGAGTTCAAATTCATAGATTGGAAAAGCTAGAACGAGTAAAATGAAAATGAAAAAAAAAAGCATAAATTATATCAATCCTAAGAATAATTCTTACAAAATAATAAGTAGCATAGTTTTCCTTTGATGGCAATGAAAATGTATAACTTCAAAGAAAAAAATCTGGTTTTCAAACTCGAGCTGTATCAAAATATTCATCAGCCTTGCAAATTTGAAGACAATGGGTCAGATGGTTTTTATGGAATGTGGTATGTGTATTGCATTAAGTATAATATATGTTTTAAAAAATATCTTCAAGAAAAATAGTCTGTTTAAACCGATTTTTATTTTGAATATACTTAAAGTCATATTGATCACTCCTGAAAGTTTGAAGACAATGTACCTTTCATTTTTTTCTTGAAAAGTGTTATCTGTATTGCATATAGCATTTCATATGCAGAAAAAACAGCATAACTTTAAGATTTTTGTAGAACTAAATTGTCTATTAAGCTGATTTAATGAATCCTCATCATTTCCATAAGTTTTAAGACAAAAAGTTTTCAATTTATTGTGTTATCTTTGAAAGTGCACACTGAGACAATGCCAACAGATGCAAGTTACAGCTTTTATGTACAGGCACATCTGTCTGTACATAAAATAGTCTGACAAACATGTTTACTGTGGGCGCCTATCTTATGTCACCACATTCATTACTTTTTTCTTTTTACTCATTGACAATTTATCTCCTAATACTAACATCCTTACCAAATACATATGACGTGACTTACCCTCTTGCTCTGACATTTCCTTGGGCTGGATTGTGACCTCTTCCCCCTATAATTACTCCACAAGTTTTACACTGAGCCTCCACTGAAGGGTTCCCACACTAAGAAAAATGAGTAAAATTTGACAAATGCTTATTATTTCTGTTAAATAAATATCATGATCACAATATTATACTAAGCATGAGCTTAAACAAGAAATATCAAATTATTTTCATACAAAAGCTGCATGTACATATAAACAACAGATGAAAAAAATTCATTTTAAAAAGGCAAAGAAATCACCTATACTTACATCTCCAATGACATATGGGTGTCCATTAGGACAAACTGCAATAACAATAAATAAGATAGATGAGCTTCAATTAGATCTGACAGTTCCTACAAATACTCACTTTAATTTGCACACTCTTACACCTTTAATTTTTTTATTCTTTTAATACATTCACTGCCCTAATAAATTTTAAAAAAATCATGAAAGCTAACCCCACAGTGTATCTGCCTGTCCCCCTGTCCTCCCACTATGGACTGCTTCTCTTATTTCACTCAGTTCATCTTGTGGCATTGTAGGGAAATAGGAAGTCTAGGTTGAGAAAAAATTAGCAGCAATAACAACCTTGATATAAATAAGTGAAAGAAACACTTGTGTACCTGTGCTTAAACCCTCTAGTGGCATAACCCTGGCAGGAACCACAGACTTTGGTACATTCAAAACCTGTTCTATGTGATATTGCCCACTGTACACACTTTATTGACTTAACACATTTTTAGAATTAATTCCAAATGTTTTCCTTCATTTTCAATACATGTTTAACAATAACTCTTTGAGACTTGAAAATCCTATAGGCTTGGTCAATTTATAATTGATTCTGTAGGACAAAATAACATTGTGACATAAATAAGAATCATTCATCTATATAAGAATATAAATAACTATGCTGGATAGGTTTGCTTTGTTTGCTATTTATTGTAATTGTACATATATACCTTTAATCATCATAGATATCAATATTTCTGTAAGTATGTATTTCATTTTTCTTGGCATACTTCTAATTATTATAATAATAAGATGTTTTAAAAATAAAACATTCAAATTTTCTCTTACTCTTGTTACATGGTAACTGCAATTAGTACCATACTGTAATACAAAAATTACATATAACAAATTTTGAATCAAAGAACACTGCAATTAGCGTGCACCACACATACTAACTTTCATATCCTGTGGCTTTTGGAACATTTTCAGGAATGGTTCAAGTATTCCTCTTTGCCTGTTTGTGGTACATTTCACTGAGTATATCACCATGGCATGGATGACCAGTGCTGACATCTGCTGGTGAAGCCTGTCTTGACCAGAGGTGATTGTCAGCTCTGGACAGCCTTGACCAATTTGGTTGGAAAGGATCTTCTGACAGAAAGTCTGAAATATAGTGCATAAATTTTAACAAAGATAAGGATCAAAACTCATTTTCAGGAACCTTCCAGCTAAAGTAGAAACATCACCTTTCATTGAATTTCTATAAGCACAAATTTAAGCTGTCTCCATTTTAAACAATATTCCTTCAAATGGTATCAAATGACATACTGCTGACAAAAAAACTTACCTTCATTTGGAATATAGACAGCTGGTGGTAGTACTGCTCCAGATTTTGTAGCACCTTGAAAGAAGAATTACACAAAGAATTCAGACAGGAACCACAGTTGCATACATTTTAATCATTTATACTATAACTCTCAAATCTGCTTTAAGTTTTTTAGAACAGTCACTTCCTGGTTTGCTCAATCTCATTACCTGACTTCGAGGTGGACATGCATTACTGTTATAAAATATTCAAAATTACACAATATGGAAAGATTAACAAGGCAGCAAAGCTGTCAAATGTACAAAAAAAAAAAAAAAACAGAAAATAAAGATGCAAAATAGGTCATTTTGTCAATTTTGATGCAATTATAAATGATGCTTATAATAGCACAGTCAATCAACACTGAATTTTAATCATGCACAACAGGTAACATGGTCAATAACAGGAGCGGACCCAGAGATATTTTCTGACAGTATTCCAAAGTATCTATGTTGATCCATCCTCCATTTTGATTGTCTTTCAACAGAAACCCGTAAATATAAACTTGAAAACCTGACTGTCTTCCGGAAGACCCAGAAGATGGTCTCAATCCACCCCTTCAATAAGATTACAGTTTCAGGACCATGAGAGTTCAAATTCACATGATGAAAGTCCCAATATATGAAAAATGATGACAGTGCATAAAATAATATTACAGCATGTTTAAAGACATAAAAACCAATACAACTGCTTATGTGGAAATACTGAAAACGTCCAGAGCCTCAGGTGGATGGGAGTTAAAAATCACATCTTAAAAATGCCAGTGTTGGAGAAAAAATTAAAAAGAAAACAAAAATATAATTCCAATGAAGCTGCTATTCACTACTTCCTTATTATGGACACTATGTTATCTAGCAGAGAGCTTAACCTTTGGGAGTTTACAGGGAAATATCAACAAGTGTGCTTTATGAAATTTCATTTAATGGCCACTTAATTAGGCAAATGAGTTTATAGCACTGAAATTTGCCTAGTGAATACCCAAGGGGAATTTACAGACTGACCACACAAATTTGTCTATCAAAGGTCTTTAGGCCCATAAGTCACACCTTAAGAAAAGCAGAAAACAATAATGCACAAAAACAGGAGACTGCCAATTCTGATGCAAAAATACATTATGTTTAACTGCACAGTCAACATCAAATTTTAATTATGCACAACAAGTAACACTGTTGAAAGTAAAAGCATAAAGCTTCAGGGGCCGGTTTCACAAAGCAGTAGTTAGTTAGAACAACTAACTACTGAACTACCTCGCTAACGAGCAAACTTAGCGATTTTCGAGGGGTGTTTCACGAAGCAGTAGTTAACTTATCGCTAAGTTCAGTTGTAAAGTTCGGTAGCTAGTTCTCTCGTTACTCACCGTAGTCTCGAAACCATCTGCCGGAAGTGGAACTCTTGCGTAAAAGTGTTACGAAAGCACTAACTCTCCAATTTTTGGTGGCTGGAAATGCAGAAGAACGTCTGCTTTGAGGTCGTCGTAAAGGATCTCCACCACCTTTTTGCCGCTCTTTTTGTCACAGCTAGGCGCAACCTCTCGTAAATTGCATCATCGTATGTATATTATAATAGATTCTGCCTTTCATGAAAACGTCGTAGTCTACGTTGCCGTCTGGCGGTACGGATAGCAAGAAAGGTAGCCGCCATATTGGATACAAAGACAAACGACAGACAACGGTAACTAAGCAACCTTTTTATTTCACTCATTACGCATGCGTTCGATGAAACTCTAGAGTTAGCGACTGGTCTGACCAGTCGTTAAATATCCACGGCAACAACGAGACAATAACGAGCAAGGGAACTAGCGATTGCTTCGTGAAACGGCACTCATAACTAGCGAGGGGCTAACTACCGATTGCTAACTAACTAACTACTGCTTTGTGAAACCGGCCCCAGGCCCATCAAGTTCAAGTTTACAATTAGAACGTGCAAAAATGAGAAAAATGAAAATTTCACAAAAAATGCATAAATTTAATAAAAATGATAATGCAATAGAGCTGGTTTTCTAATATGAGCTGTATGTCAATCCTAAGAATCATTCTTGTAAGAATAGTTAAAAAAAATAGAAAGTAACACTTTACATAATATTAATGGTGGCAGAGCACAAAGTAGGTTTTTTTGTCAATTTTGATGCAACATTACATAATGATTAACTAATTAAATACCACCAATTTTAAAATATCTACTATTAAAAACATGGACATTAAGAAAATTTGATTACCACTGGGCTTCATGCCCAAGGGAGCTCTAAGTCCCACATTGAAAATTGCAACATGTGAAAGATAAAAATTTTCACAAAAAACCTGTATTACTTCCAAACAATTAACTATTAATGAGACAATTTTTCAACTGAAGCTGTATTTCAGTCCTATGTTTCTTTCCTGTAAGTGTGAGAAGAGCAAGTGACATGGTTTTCCTTTCACCACCACTATGGAGGCAGTGCCCAGAATAGGGTTTTGTTCAATTTTGATGCAATATTACACAATGCTTAACAGCATAATAACCATAAATTTTTTAATAATAAAAGTATCATGGATATTCAGAAAATGTGACTAGCCCATAGAGCTCAGAGTCATACTTTGAAAATCCCAAAATGTAAACAAGAGAAAACTGTATTGAAAGAGTTTATTTCCATTTTCAACACCTTTTTTACATAAAGCAAAATAATCAATTTACTGTCATTTTTATATGATCAATAAAAAATATGTTGTCAAAGCAAAGATATCAACAGAACAATTATAAATGTCCAACTTGCTCCATTCTGAGATTCTGAACATAGTGAATGGTTGAATCTGACAAACTGTAAAGATATGATCTTTTCCATTTTTGACACTTTATTACACAATGCACAATAACAGGTTTACCATCATTTTTATATAATCAACTAACTATGTTGTTAAGATGCAGAAAATGTCAAAAGAACAACTTAACATATCTAATTAGTTCAAAAATGAGACTGTTAACATGTCTGAGAATTAAATTTGAGGAAAAAACACTTATATGCAAAAAAAAGGCATTACTTCACCAAACCTTTACTGATCAAGCCTATTTTCAAAACTTAATCTGTATTTTAGTAACACTGATCACTACTGTGTATTTCAAGACAATTGGCCAATCATTTTTGCTTAAAATGTGTTATAGGTATTGCATAAATGTTGAAAAAAGTGAAAAAACTGCATAACTTCAATATAAATGGCCCGATCATGCTGATTTTCGAACTTGTCCTGCGTATTATGAATATTTATCAGTTCTGTAAGTTTCAAGCCAAAAGGTAAAACGGTTTTCTACTTATCGTGTTATCGGTATTGTATAAATGCTGAAAAAAGTGAAAAAACTGCATAACTTCCATATAAATGGCCCGATCATGCTGATTTTTGAACTTGACCTGCCTATTATGAATATTCATCAGTTTTGTAAGTTTCAAGCCAAAAAATAATATGGTTTTCCACCTATCGTGTTATCAGTGCTGCCTATATGCTGAAAAAAGTGAAAAAACAGCATAACTTCCCTTAAAATGGCCCGATCATGCTGATTTTTGAACTTGACCTGCCTATTATGGATATTCATCAGTTCTGTAAGTTTCAAACCAAAAGAAGAAACGGTTTTCCACTTCGGTAAAAGCGCACAGCGACGGCGGCGACAGCGATGACAGACGCAGGTGATTGCTATACATACAGACACATCTGTGTCTGTACATAAAAAGCATCACTACTATAAAGTATAGCAACTGATCAACTGTACAGAATGTAGAATATAAAGTCTGAAGTATCACCTTTTACACCTGAACTGAACCCACGGAAAAATTTTGAACCATGCAAGTCATTTTAACCCTTTTAAAGCCTGGGAATATTTCAATATCCCAGTAAAAATCACTCACCTCTTGACTTGGCAGCCTGTTTGGATCTCCATGTATGTAACTTGTGGTCACCTCTCTGTACAAGGCAAGTAACATGCTTGTCTCTTTCAAAGGTACCCCATCATTGCTTCCCTAGACAGAGGTACATATATATTTGCATCAGGGACAAAACGAATTTTGCAGATAATGTGGATTTATTTTGTGTATCAAACATCCTGCACACATGAAATTAAATAAGATTGACTAAATCTTTTAAGTGTGCATCACCATTCCTCCAAACATAATTTACAACAATTTTTCTTCTCAAATAGCATATTAATGTTAAGAAAACATCAGTATACAGAAACATTAATAAACTAGGAAGCAAAGCTGGCAAATATACAGACACCATACAGGAAACAAGGCAGCAAAGCTGCCAAATGTTCAGACATTACAAAGAAAAAGTACACAAAATGTTTTGACCAAATCAGATGCACTGTTACATAATGCTTTAAAATAGCAAAATCACTCTTACCCTCTTACATTATGTACGACAGGTAAAATGGACATTGAAAAACTAGCAAGTGATTCAATTCCACATGATACAAAAGCCACTGAAAACGCTAATGTGTGAAAAATGAAAATTTAACATATATAAAAAAAAGATTAATTACTGTTAATGCAAACTGATAATGCTGACTTTTGCAAACAACCTGACTCTTTACCAAACAAAACCAGTTAGTAAATTTTAAGTAAAACAAAAATTTGGTTTGAAAGTTATGGGATGTACATCATGAGTCGGACAGCGACAGTGACGACACAGACAGACAAACCAATCAGAATACATGTATATACAAACACTTACAGTGTCTGTATAAAAAAGAAAAATTGAACGAACAGAAATTTTTATATCTTTACAGAAACTTACATTCAGAACTTCCTGTATAAGACCCACACTTTCCCCAAGGACCACTTTTGTCACAGTCTCTCTCAGATGCTCATACAGCGGACCACATATCAGATACATGTCTTTGTCATCATGGACCTACAAATCATTGAATAGGGTTACCAACTTTACCCATTTATTATTTTTTATTTGTTTTAAACTTACAGTTTTAACTCACTGTTAGAACATGGTAGGAACAAAAATTAATACATTTCATTCTGGAAACAAAACATTCAATAGCCAACTCTATTGAAACATGTCCAACATATTTTTTTTATGAATCATACATACAATGTATATGCAATCACCTGATTTAATGGATGTTGACACTTTCAACACAAATATAAAATCTAACCTTTTTAAACAATATTTTGACTATTTTAAAAATGCCAAGTTTGACAGTTAATACAATGAACTTTTACTGACTCAAAATTTCAGAAAACACTGACATTTCAAACACATTATGTATTTTCATTTTACCAACACTAAGTACTGACATTTCCTTGTGCATGTTTAATTGGTATTTCTGTTTATGTTCTTGATATTTTCACCTCTAAGCTGGACACAGCAATTTGATGAGACAGTTTTGTAGAATGGTAATTTAAAAACTATAATATTACCATTTAATCATTGTAATACCTCGTTTCCCTTGAATCAACTTTTTACCGTCACTCCACTTAAGCAGAAGGGAAATACCATCATAAAAACCTATTATTTATCACAATTAATATTTCAATATTGAAACCCTCTTATTGAAAATATAACCTTCTGCCTTGCTTCTGGGGGCAGTATCCATCTTGCCAGGTAGGGGACTTCAGTTATTGTCTGTAGGGCCTCAATGCCGTGTACTCTGCAAATCTGTTTTACCAAAAATATTCTGAAGGAAATTGCAATCAAGCTCAAGTTAATATCTTAACTACACAGAATGTAGTTTAATTGTGGAATTGAGACTGAAAGACTTTTACTGCAAAGCGAAAGACTTTACTCAAACTCTGAAATGTGCATGAACCACATTCTGTTATATTAAGTGCCTAACAATGAATTAATGCCTGTCTTACTGAAAGCCAATATGTCCAAACTGCCTCCAGTATGTAAACACTTACTTTGCCCATCTGACCTGATCACACAGGTTCCCTGCTGCATCAAACAGTTCCCTCAATTCTCTGGATTCAGGTATTTTCCTTCCACTCTCAACAAATGTTGAGAACATTATACCTGCCGTTACAGCAAGACCAAATCTACTCAAAGCAATGGCCTCAATACAGTCAATCTCTTTAATGCTTCCTCCTATCATGAGGGGGGCTCTCTTCAAATAAGCTGTAACCATGTTTGCTCTGGCTGTCAGACTGCTTCCATGTTGGGAAATGTTGTTATGGAAGGAATCCTAAATAGTTCATGACCAACAAATGTTAAAGTATTTTTAATACATCATTTATATTGCTCAGGAAGTGGCTTTAAGGGAACAATAATCTAATTAGGGAAAAATTTGGTCAAGGAAAAGAAATGGGATAAATCGTATATACTGTGTTATATATATATATATATATATATATATATATATATATATATATATATATATATATATCCCATCTTGCCTTCAAAACAGAGAAACCTTCGTTGCATAGTTTGATAAGAGAAACCATCTTAATTACCTAAAATCACACATATGAGAAAACCATGCCACATATAATAGCTACAACTCTTCCAGAAATCAGGCAATATATCTTTAAGATAAATGATTCTATATAATACTCAAGACAAGTTTTAAATTAGATACTTTCCTGTTTACATATCTAGAAGCTTATGACCAGTTAAAGATGAAAGAAAAAATTTCCGTGTTATAAGATATATATACCTCCATACACTGAATACAAAGCATACACAGCTCTAAAGTTTGGGATCCATCTTGGGTGAATTTTCTTGCTTGGTCAAAATATTCCTGAAGATATTGTTTAACTTGATCCATACTAAAAATAAAAAACAATCTGTGCATTAAGACCTCTATCAACAGAGGTACTTTTTCCAATTTTATCAATAATGTACCACAATTTTAACTTCATAAATGAAAGGATTTTTCTAGTTATTTGCTCTAACAAATACTAATGCCTATCACAAGCCTTCTTGCAGTAAATATAAAAAATGCTAACAGCTATAATAGCAATAAAATGAACTGGGGACAACACCTAAAAACATCAAAAACAATAAAGAAATCGGCCTTACCCTGAACGCAGAAGCAGCTGGAGCAAGAAACTCCTAATCACAGGAGAAGGGTCAATGCAGACATCAAACAAATTGAAATCTTTAGTGCCAGTTTTAAGCTGGGACTCCTTGGTGACACAACTGAGAAGCATCCTAACCACACCAGGTTCTGGAGGAATGTTTTCATTAAAACACAGCTGGGACACCAGGGCCATGAAAAATGCATTGCACCTTTGTTTGTACTCATTGTGAGCCGTTATCTTGTCCCTAAAATAAACATTTAACATTATCATGGATGTAATTTTTTAAAAACGCAGATATTTTTATATTCATGTGAATAAGCTACCATTGGTGTATATCAATTAATGAAACCCTGCAAACTTGTCTTTTCAAATCACAAAAATACATGAATAATTTTTTCACTTGCCATGTCACTTAAGTTTCATTTATAAGGATGTTTCAACTGCAATCTTCATGATAATTAGTTAACCAAACAAAACTTTGTAGAAATGAGAATACAAAATGTACCTAAAGTCTGATAAGGTCTTCAGTTCCATATCTGCACCAAACTTTTTTCTGCACACTCCTTCTGGGCATTCATTGATATCAGCATATCTACGTTCTTGCAGACAGGCATGACAAAAGATGTGACCACATGGCAACTTCACAGGGTTTTGCATTGGCTCTTCACAATACTTGCACTTTTCAAGTTCTCTGTGTTAAAAATATAAAAGTTTCATTATCCAATATGCATTACACAAAATTATTCATGCAACTTTTGCATTGACCTTTTATGTCAAAGATGAACCATAAATTATATAGTAACATTAAAAAATTGTAACCAAAACACAGGATCAAATGTCACACAATACAGTAAGATATCACTTCAAATGGCACACAATACAGAATAAGATATCACTTTCAGGAAACGAATGGAATCAAGTACAGGTGTATATAATAAACATTTTGACTTAAATTGCTTAAGGGGAAAATTACTACCTGTACAAAACATTTTCCAACAACAATGTAGCTTAGTGCACACACACATGAGAAGAGAAATAGGGCTTCAATAAACTTACCCAAAAAAATGTTTACTAGCACTGATGTTACAGCTCTCAAGGAACTTCTTCACTTTTTCCATTGAAGGTACTTCTTTAAAGTCAGTCTTCTCCTCTCTAGACAGCATCTTAAATTAGAATCCATCATACCAGATCACTTCATGAATGTTAAAATAGAACTCAAATCTTGATGCCTGGTTGCAAGTTATAAAAAATTTGGAAATATACTATCCAATTGACTGTTCCATGAGGATTACAAGGAATAACTAAGTATCAAAATGATTTATAAGTTACATGAATATGTTACATGAATATGTAGCACTGTGCACATTTATAACATCAGCAAACACAATTCTTCAAAAACCCATACTAGCTGTTCTGTAAGTACTATAATTAATTGTCTTCTGTTAAAGTAAGCATTGCATAAATGCACTTAGCTCCATGTGTTATACTGCACTTACAATCCAAAAAGGCATGCATCTTTTTACAGTAAGATCTTCTCGTTTTACCCCACGGGGACAAACATGTTCTACAAAGAGGTGCAAGGCAAGCAACCTGTTCCACATGTATCTAATTTAAATGGAAAGCATATTATGAAGTAGATGTAACCAGTTTAAAAAAATTAGGAAATATATATATTTGATGTTAACTTTCAGAGATACTACTGAGTCTCAAGTGATACTCAGGTTGACACTTCTAATCATCAGACCAACTTACATCATAAAATGAATGGATTTTGATTAATGATCACAAGATAATTTCCATCTCAGTTTAGCACATTTTGTGTGATTTTGATAAATCTTTAATATTACACAGTAGGACTGGCAGATATCCCATTTATGATATAAAAATAAAAATAAACTTTTGGGGCTTAAACTTTGTAATGTACATACCTTTACACTGTTACCAGGAACTAATAACAGATATGGGCAACAAAATGTTTAATTTTCAGTTTTGACTTGAGAAGTTATATCTATTCTGATACTTTTAATAGTTAATTGTGAAAAGAATGAGAACAACATATACCTTTATTGCACATAAAGCACATATTTCCATTAAAAAATGAAGTCCTTACCTGCACTGTAGGAGGTGATGTCTGCTCTTCTCTCCATAATGATAGGAGTCCTGACACACTGACTGTAGTATTCTCTCTACTGTTGGTTTAAACCTTTGGACCTTGTCAAGCCAGCCATTTCTCTGGTTTTGATTTTCAAGAGGTTCGGTGTGAGGTTCTAGGTTTTCCAGGCAGTATGTTAATCCTAGGACATCAATGTTCTGTAAGTAAATCAGCAAACAAAATAATTGTTGATTCTCTTTATTATCCCATACATAATCAATTATGTGACCTTCAACAGACTAATCTATAATCTTTGTGAGGAATTCTTTCCTTAACAAAATTTTTAATTTACCATTTCATTCTCCTGGCTTCTACCAATAACATTCAGCAGAGAGGCAGCCAAATCTGGCAAAAGATGGAATAACTGCCTCAGATGTTGTAGTCTACTTTGCACAGAGTGATAGGCTAGATGAACCAGGGGGATTGTGAAACCAAACTTCATTGCTTGGTGGAACCTTTCTGCCTCTTTTTCAGGAAGCATGCTGACAGCCTGTTCATTGTAGAATCTCTGTCTGGTTTCAAATGCTGCAGACCTGAGGGCATGTACCATTACCTTAAAAAATCAATATCCACTACAGTAACTCTGATATGTGATTAATTTCAGGTTAAATAAATAACAGCAAATCTATATTAAATCCTACACCTTTTACCTTCTAATCACCAAAATGAAAACAAATACCAGCATTAGAAGTAATACATGTATAAGGTTAGTAGATAAGGTGATCTTTCACAGAGTTAAGCTTACTAAGATAAGGATTTATGCTGTTACATATTATGTATAGAATTCTGCTTTCCCACTCTATCCATCTGTCGGATGCACCAACATAGTGAAATCTAATGTTGGTAATTTTTGCTTGAACATTTTTTAATACAAAAAGACAATTATAATTCACTGAGTATATAGTCTCTTTATCAACTCCAAAGTTGTATATAATTGTACCTGGCATTCTCCATCTGAAGACTCCTTGTGAATCATATGTACAAAGTCAGTAAGGTACAAGTCTAGAATATCTTCAGCCACATTCTGAGCTTTGTTCATGTAATTTGTAACAATCTTCCCTGTGTGCCATTCCTCAAATAATTCTTGAGTTTTCTGAAGTTGGTTAACTTGATCTGAAAATACAATTCAAATGAGGTAGAGTATTTATCATTACCTAACAAAAGTCTTTTAATTCAATGGCACATGTAATAAAAATATTCCATTACCTTAATTGCAAAAATAATAACCACATATAAGTTCTTCTAAAAGGCCTATTCCAGTTAAAGCCCTAATTAATATTGTTGCAATATCTCACCCAATTTCTTCACTTGATGCAGCATCTTTTCCACCTGTTGATAAATCACCCAAGAAAATGGCAGTTGGTTACAGAACATTTGCCCACACCCAATAGTTCTTACTACCATTTCAGTGAGTTCAGCATTCAATTTTGGGGACCTGAGATCTCTTTGGTATTTCAGTTCAGTGGCATTCTCATTGTCCAACAGTTCTAACCATAACTGATGCATCCAGTGGGTCAAGTCTTGGTGAGCGTGGAGAATATTCAAGTTGGAGTTGGTGTCCATCAGGGCTACTATTCCGGCCAGCATAGGTGTGACTTTTTGTTGGATACACTGCCATGAGGATCGTCTGAATGATTAAAAAGAATCAAACTTGTGTGAATCAATTTTTCCAGTGACTCAAGTATGTAATAATGTATGTATAATTTCAGCAAGGTGATATTTGTTTCACTTATTATAACACCAATGAATTACAAAACTGCTGAAAGAAATCAAATTTTGTATCCTCACCTAAAAGTTCCTGCTTTGTGGATCATATCCATGGAAGCTGCTTCATTTCTCAGCCAGTTAGCTGCTCTTCCTTGCAGCATAACTTTCTCCTCCTTTTCACTGAGCAGCAACGAAACTCTCCATCCAACAACCTCTGCAAATGTTCTACAGTCTGTAAAAAAAGGTATAAATATGTTACATAAGAACTTACCCTTTTTTTGGCAAACTAATTCTATCAACAATTTACCAGTAACACCAACAGTTGAGGAACTTCAAGATCCCACATTTTAGTTTTAAATTTACAATGACTTAAACACCAAAACTCACAAATGTTTGCATATCGCAAAGATTTACAAATGAGTACAAAATAAGTCCAAAGTTTGCACTGCACTGAATTATCTGTATTTTTTTCTAGTTCAACCATTACTCTGTTTTCATGTTGTAATGTACCTTGTCCTTTCATTTTTCTGATAGATAAAAGTTTCAATAAAATTTGTATTCTCTCAGTGGTTCGCTGCGCATTTTCCGCATGTTCCTCTTTCAACATGGCTGCAGCACCCTGGACACAGTTTCTTATCAGTGCACTGTAGTCAAGACCCCTTAAATCACTTTCATGATCTTCAACTTCCATTCTTTCCACATCTTCCTCCATCCTCACATCAGTTGTGGGCAATTCCTCTCCAGGATCTACCTGCACTGAATTCTCTTTTTTGGGTGTACTTGCCCTTCGGTTTTCCATCTCAACATCTCGGCTAAATTGACTTTCTGATGTGTCCATCAGAGAGTCTTCATCAGTGTTGTTCACTTCAGACTCCAAGACTATACCTTTAAAATGTGTTTAAAAAAATTAATATAGACTATACGTTCCAAACTGTTAAAAAATTTATACAATAAGTACCTGAATTTCTTTAAAAAATGCAGATGTATAAAATTATATACATTTTTCTAAGTTTGGACAATCAGATTCCACAGACTCTATTTAATGCTGTCACACATACTGTGAGATCCGTATCAAAATCAACCAACCAGAATCACTTGGATGTGGAGCCCGTTCCCTTTTCTGTATCTGTTCCATCCTCTCTGCCAGATCCTGCCTTGTTATGATGCCACTCTGAGGTCCATGGGTTCTACCTTGGTGAACTGACTGTTTAAATAATGTCCCAATGGAGTTTCTCATCATGTTGCCCAAGGAAGGCAATTGATTCGTTTCTGGCCTCAAGTCATCAATGTGCACTGAGAGCCACTTGCCACCCTGCAAATACAGCAATATGAACATGGTTTTTTCACAATTATGCCATTTACATGTCTGTTTCTTAAAATATGACTGAAATAATTTTTGCTTATTCATAATAGCAATTTATTTTAGACACATGACATGACAAAAAGACAGAGTAATATAATGCAATTGATGAAAAACTACTTCAGTGTTTTTTTTACCTGAAAGCCTACAAAACATCCACCAGAAACTCTGGGCAATTGTACAACAAACACCACGTGGATTTTACTACCCATGTTTTCCCTGGCTTGTGCAAATTCATCCATCACACAGTAGCGAGCACATGCTATCAGGCTGCCATTTTGGTCTCCAGAATCACATTGGACAAACAAAAGTGTATCATTTTTCTTGACATCATTGAAAAAACGCCTTAAAAGGAAAATATGTAAATTATCAGAGGTTTGATAATTTAATAAATTTCTACATTTTAACAAAGTTCTATTGTGCACATAATTCAAAATGATGTCAGTTATTAATAAAAAAAAAAGCTACAGCTTTAAAATTTGGTAAAAAGCATGATTTATCTACTTTCATTTCATTCTTTTATAGGTATTTCAACTCTCTTAAAACTTGTAATAAGGTGTGTCGCTGAATACAAATGTACTTATCAGTTAAAATAAATACCTCAGGCAAACAATGCTTTAAAGCAGAGGAATCTATCTTGAAACAATTCCTTACCTTATCTTTCTTCCAAATTCTTGTTCTGTGCCAAAATTTTGAAGTGCCAATGATCTGACGTTTGCTGGTGGTAGCTTAAGAACTTTTGCTATTTCTTTTTCATCATCTATAGAAAGCAGTTTGGAATGGGTTGTGACCTGTAAACATGATGTTATCACAGTTAGTATTCAAAGCCAGTGCTTTTTAAGTTCAAATGAGATGATTTATGCTGAAAACAGGCCTATTTACCCAGAATTATTAATGTCACCATGGATCTCAGTTAGTGGTCATAAGTGTCAGTCTCTCTCTCTGTATTCTATAGTATAAAAGCAAATATACATATTTTTGAAAGAAAAAAATGAAAAAACTTATGCTAAATCAATTTTAATTTAATCATCAAAGAATTTGACAAAATTTGACAAAATGGCTTTCATTATCATGGATTAAGATCTACCACATCTATGCCAAAATATGTTCCTCACTAACTAATACAACCTATAAGCTACCTGCACAAATACACTGTCATGTGGTTTCTTCTCCATAATTTCATGGTGCAAATATTCCAGCAGACTTTCATGTTTCTGCTGTTTACAATACTGGTCCCATATTCCTTCCTGCAGGGCCCTAAGTTTGGTATTCTCCAACCTCACCACAGCCTCAGGGGTGGCACACTGGAGCAGCTGATACTGGGCAGCACTGAGCACCTGTTCAGATAAAATTCAGGAAACCTTCCAAGACAAATGGCATCAAATTTGCAGATACGAATTTTAAACTAGCATTCACAGAGCACAGACTTTCTTCACGACAATGACTGACTAATAATTTAAATCTTTAATTAATAATTGGATCATCACCAAAATCTAATCATACCTTTCACATCTATGACTTATTTTGAATTTTTCATGTTAATAACCTTTTGCATGCAGATAAACAAACTAATGGGACCAAAAAGCATAACCTCCTTGTCAGAGGTAATAACATTAGAGTACATATTAAAATGCCTATATCTGTCATCAATCAATTGAAAGCAACTGGTTTTGAAGTTATATATATATATATATATATATATATAT
>NW_019775713.1:0-43703 GCF_001039355.2 Lingula anatina | reverse complement strand
CAAATGGTTACTCTGCTAATCTTATTCGGATATCAGAGTTGAAAGTGAATTTAACTTGTAATTTAAATTAATTACAATGCCAACCGGTCCTACTCTCTGACCACAGTGTCCGTTAGTAGTCTGTTACAAAATTATTGTATCTCCTTTTCTTCAGTTTTGTATGCTGTGCATACTATATAAACATACTATCAGAATGTGATTCCGTCCTACCTTTCTCCTCAATTTACAGGAGAACATTAAGTCACGGGGAATCTTTAAAAAAAGTGACTTTGTTATCTTGACTATGGAAGTAGATGAAATGTAACGTAACTATCCAATAAAATTTACATGTAATCACAAGTTAGACACCAACTCTTGGGTTTACGAATTTTATCAGCAGATCAAAGATCTTACACGATTCTTACTCAATATTACTTTATTTACGTAGACTACTTAGAATGGATGAGAACCTTATATACTATGGCAGGGAGGAAACATTGTGGTTCATTCCCAGCTGCTAATTTAAAAAGTTTAAAGTATTTCTTATGCATTGATAGAAGTTTTTAATGATTAAAACGAATTTATTATGAAATATACTTCATTACTGTGAACTGGTAAACAATAAACCATACATTTAGTAATGTAGTACTTACTCCCTGATTTAAGTGACATTTGGTGAATGAATTGGTAAGTCATTCGATGCACACTTAAATCGGGCATAAGTAAGCACTGCACCTGTGCTATATTTGTTATATTTTGCGTTTTACAGCTATTCAGACAAATATCACACTTACTCCACGGGGACTCACGCTGAATGAAAAAACACCTTTTATGGGCACAATTTGGTCGAAGGAAGCCAAGATATGTTGTTACTCCGTGCATATGTCATTTGATTTTGAATGTACTGCTAACCCCCTCCCCATGCTCCTCCTTCCCATTCCCATTCTCAAAGGAATATAACATATATATTTATACAAATGAAAATTAAATACAGGATAATATTCGAATGTTTATTGGATTATCACACGAATAACTTCTTAGTTTCCGATGTCACAATTAATTTTGCCCTGTATTTCTTCTTGAGAAATATATATTCTTATCACGATATTAAAATTAAATAAACAGCGAAATTTCCCACTTCATCCAAAAATAAATAAATAAATAAATAAATAAATAAATAAATAGATGCCTTAGCATAACCCTTTATCCGCCAGTGAAATTTTGTTTCCATTTCAGATTACCTACTCTGGCGTCTGCCACTCCGACGTCCACATATGGGAAGATGAGATGGACATGGGGGATGGCGTCAAAATGAAGCTCACTGCGGGGAAATTTATAAAATTTCCATTGGCACCCGGTACGTGACAGTATGAGAGTCAGACAACGTGCGTTTGGGGGTGTCAGAATGAGTTCATGCGCACTAGCTAGTGCACACTAACACCACGGGGACTCACGCTGAATGCAATCGAATAAACCTGATTAACGAGCTCACGTGCCTGCAGATGCACCCGCACAATATACATATGCATATCAAATGTACATGATTTTTAAATAAAATCTATTTATAATCTTACATTACCAGGCCATGAGATCGCGGGAATCATTGAAGCAGTCGGAAGCGAGGCAGGTAAATTAAATTTATTTCTGTTAATTATCTATTTATCCCTTCTGTCAACACAACGCGTTAAATGTTCATTGGCATTGCAATTGGTTTGTGTATTAGTATACAATATATGCTAAAAATATCTTCAGCAACATTTAGCGGGTAAAATTATCATAATGAAAGTAGACCTACCAATGTCATTCATTTTCTTCACAAGAACATTTTATTGTTTTTTTATATGATTCAATATTTCATAATGTTATTTTATTCTTTTTAAATTCACTTGACCATGCAGGTTCAGAAGTGAAGGTTGGCGACGCTGTGGTTGTGTACCCGTGGCTGGCGTGTCTTCAATGTGACCTGTGCACGCACGGACAGCCCAACCTCTGCTTGAACGCGGTGGAAAGGATTGGGGCTGCAAAACACGGAGGGTAGGGAGGACAGTACAGTGATGTGATAAATAATTTAAGAACAGAAGAAGGCAAATGAGAAGTGTGTATATTGTTAATCTTAAGAGAATTGACAATTTGATAAAGTCAACGTAGGAGGTTGATAATGGAAAGTACATGTACAGAACTACATCTAGCTTCTTGCCTTGAAAATGAAGAGAGAGAGAGAGAGGAGAGAGAGAGAGAGAGCTATGGCACTGTATTGTTTTCCTAATGTTCTCAGGTTCGCCACTCACGTGGTGGTTCCTATCACCAGTGGTGCTGTGGTGAAGATCCCCGAGGGTCTGGCACCGGAAGTCGCCTGTATGGTGCCGTGTAGTGGCATCACCACCTACAATGCCGTCCTGAAGACGAAAGAAAAAGTAACCGAAATGGTCAGGATGAAAGGTAATGTATTCTTCAGAAAAGAATTACATCTGCAGTGTTATTGCACTGTTGATAGAAGAAAAATCGTATAGCCATGCTAGGGTGACATAAATCTATTCTCATCCGTCACCTCCTCTCTGTTTTTCGATATTATAAAATAAGTCCAGTAATCTAGAAAAATGATAATAAAATCTGAAAGTTATAAATGATTCCAGGCAATGCCAAGCTCCTCATCATCGGTGCCGGCGGACTTGGAATGTGGTGTATTCAGTTTGCAAAGGCACTGCTTCCCCCAGAAACAAGAGTTTTCTCTGCGGACATTTCGGTGAGTTCAGCTTATCATATTATCCATTTTTCATCGCACTTGTGCATCAACTTGTAGGCCTACTATGCTGTCACGTCCAACGAGTCTTCAGTGCCACGCTTATTTTGTACTTTATAAATATACAAACGATCATTAGGGACTACTGTTACAATTTCACGGCAACCATGTTTATGTAGAACGTTCTGCATCTGACGCTCCTCCTAAGGCATCACACGCACGACACAATTTTTATGTCTCTATCTTATTACACTGACCACGTTCTCAGTCACTTCACCCAACCACCCCCACCTTTCACCACCCACCCCACCCCCACTTTGGAATTTAATCCTCCTACTTTACTTCCACTTTTTTTGTTCATTTCAGGAAGAGAAATTGCAGATGGCGAAGGAAGCCAATGCAGATGACACAATTCTATGGAGTAAAGATGGTAATAAAGAAAACGCTAATTTCATTAATCTTCTCCCTGTATGCTTTCTTCGATCCCCTACTGTTCTCAACCATGTCAGTCCTAAGCGCTTGCAAGGGATCATATCTAGCCATTTTCATGGAATCAAAAACTTTCTTTTTCTAGAAAAATTGACAACAAGTAAAAGATAGGCTGTGTAGACTTGAATCATTTTTTAACAATATTTTTCATAATATTTCAAGTTTTTGTTAATTTGTTAAGTGGCGACCCAGTGCTTTGAAAGATCTTTAATTTCTACTGAATTTTGAAAAAGTGTTCTGAAAAAAAAATTCTATATAATGTGGTTTCCAATTATCAAGCTAATGAGCAAGAAATCCTCGCGCAGACGATGCAGCGCTCAGGTGGAGTATTTGATGCCGTCATTGATTTGGTTGGAGCCGGAGCGACTTCTCAAAGGGCGTTTAACTTGACAGAGCGGGTAAGAAAGGCACATTCGAATACTAGAAATAAAATATCCTTCAGTTTTAATTCAAATTGTTATTAATAAAGTGAAAGAATGAGCCCGTTTTCTGGGTGTAACTTCATCTAAGATGTATTAGATAGGATAGAGATGTACAGTATGTCTTGACTTGTGCGTGTTAATTTTTAGTCAATTATATTAATATTATTAATCCTTTCTTGACAATTTTGAATTACCAACAAGACACCTTTGGTCATGGGCGAGAAATAGAACCCTTTGGCAGAATATCATCGTTCGTCAAACACCGAATCGGTGATGGCACATGAAGAAGAATATTAATGAGTGTTACAACTTTATATACCAAAACGTAATTCTTCCTGGAGATTCTTATATTTTTCGATTAATTCCCAAGATATACTCTTTCCAAAAGTGTTCACGGAATTATAATCCGTAAACCCATTTTCAGTTCTATGCATCTAGTTTTTGAGCCACTCTTGTAATAAGAACTGAGGAAATTTCCTCGAAGCATAACAAATATTGGAAAATTTGAACTCAAATTTTGAAGCGGGTTTAAGGATCGTAACTTTCTCAACAGTTTTGGGTAAGGTTTACTTTGACGATAAAGAGGAATTGCTGAAAATCCCAGAAAAATGCTTTCTTTGTAAAGGTCAGATGCACATTATTATGTCGTTAATACAATAATTGCACTCAAAAATACTTAAAATGTTATCGTTTTAGGGTGGTATTCAAGTGAACGTTGGGTTATTCGGTGGTAACATGAAGATACCGTTAATCGTCCTGGCGCTGCACACGAAGTGTGTACAGGGTGTGTGTGTTGGGGCGCCACATCACCTGGAGGACTGCCTGAAACTGGTCGCTGAAAAGAAGGTAATGAGTTTAAATTTGATAATTATAATAGTTTATTCAGAAAAAAATGCAACCAAAAGGTGGAAGTTGTACAATGTTAAAACAAATAACCTTAGGTTGTACATACCTTTTAACTATTCTTTATAAATACTCTAAACGGGGACTTAAAATAAAAAGACTTATTTATGAAAGCATTCTTAAAGCGTTCAATTTTGCATTTGGGAACTCAAATCTATTTTAGGTAAGAGTTTAAATATTAAAGTGTTTGAAGGGCTTGGGTTTATTTATTTATTTATTTATTTATTTATTTATTATGAAATTTCATTTATTAACTTTTTCGAATCACGCCATAGCTGTACTTAAATAGTTGAAACATAATCAAGAGAAGCTAGTCACCTCTGCACTGTATAATAAAAAATTAACCTACATCTGTTTCAGCTCAAGCCTCCGCCGCTTGAATTCTTTACTTTGGACCAAGCAACCGAAGCACTGACTCGACTCAAAGAAGGAACAATGAAGGGCCGCGGTATTCTGAAGCTTTAGATCGTCCTATTCCTTCCTGGAGATAGTGAATGAATTGAACTATCCAATATTTCGTTTTTACCAAATTATTCAGAGACTAAACGATTGCAGCCCTAAACGATTGGTGAACTGAGAATGAAATTAATGTCTTAGTTAAACCAAAAGTAAGCGTGAAATTGATATTCAGTTTCATAAATGCTCAAATTACGATAGCACATACAGTATATCCTACGGGAAGTGAATATCGCTAGGATAAAGTTGTAACTAGGCAGTGCTTTTAATAGACACGAGAAGCAGAAGAACTTCTACAGTATTAAGTGGAGGACTTCAGATCTTGATAATAATGATGAAATTTTGTGAATTTTCTTACGCTCTCGAATAAACCATACTTCTTTGTCCTGGTTTATTCTGTGAAATCTAGGCATATTGGCGATCGTTTTAGATAAGAAAATAAGTGTTGTCAGTGAAAGTAAGGCACCATTGATATGACTTTTTCACATTACTGTTTATTAAAATAAAATCAATATTACAATTCTTACATGAACAATGCCCGAAAAATAACGGGGAAATGCATCCCAAGCTGTACCAGTTGGCCATCTGTATTAGCTAGCTTGGCCTGTTTTTTTTTTTTTTTTTTTTTTTTTTTTTTTTTAAATATAGGCCCCTATTTTACTAAGATTTTTAAACATTTTTCTTTATGAACCAAGAAGGAATAATTTGCGCGTATATTGCATTGACAATTATAGACAAGCGCAATTGATAACAATAAGGATAAAAAATTGCTATTGACATTATCCAATAATAAAAATGTCATAGTTCATGTTCGTGAAAAAAATAATAGCCAAATTACTAAACGTGCCAAAATATGCTGCTTTGCACTGAGAAACTTGTCTCACCTACTGCAATATTAGCTCTTGCTGAAGTTCACCCTTTTGGTGACGTCATTAGTTCATGTGTCTCTAGTCAGAAGCCGAAAGTTTTAAAAGGTGTTCTCGAAGAAGTGAAGAAAGAACATGTGAGTATTTAGTGTGTTCGGCACCGAGAAGAACTGTGAAAGAGTTTCAGACATCGCATACTTTAATTCCCACCAAAGTAAGAATGAATCGGTTTAAGTGTCTTTTAGATAAACGCAGCACAACCGGGAGTAAAACTACCGAGTTCTTGGATTCTATCACGTTGTTGTGATTCTTGAAACTTCAAAGTGACTGAGACTAGAATCATAAGGTTAAACGAAATCGAAATGCATGATCGTTAGGTTTTATTGATAAGTTAAACCATATGCTTGGAGCTCGATCTCCAAGGGGGATATGATGCTGTTACAAGTCATTTAGTAGATTTGTGGAATAATTTTTGACCCCCGACCCCCCCCCCCCCCCCCCCATTATCAGCAACTGCTGTGCATGAGTCAAAGATGTGCAAAAGAAACAAGGGAGGTATTATATACCGACTATTTTATGGTGTAAAGTTTCAAACAGTCTGCTCTAATTTTGAGTGCCCGGTGGAGTGAATAACCACAAGTTCATGGTTCTTGTAGAAAATTTAAAGATGTGTGACACTGTCACAGCAAAAAATCCAGAATTAAATTTATTTTGGGAAAATATCCCATCCTTTCTGCCTCCTCTAGTATGCCCCCGTTTGAGAGTAAAAAAAAATACTTTATGCGTCAACAACTGGCCGATCGTCATGCATTCATTCTGCAACCAAAGCAATGCTTGTGGCGTCTTTTACGACCACCACAATGGCAGTTTCATGTTCGCAGAAAGGACACCATCCAGTGTAAAGGGGGTTAAAGTAAGTGAAAAAGGACTAAAACTATTCAATACTAGTAAAGTAATGTGAAGTTGCCATAGACCCAGTAATGTTGTCTCTTGCTTCTCTATTAAAATTAGTACTTGTAACCATAAACTGAGACCATAACTTTTTAAATCTTGTTTTTATTTGGGACTAGTCACCATGGGGACTACCTGATCAGTTTCAGTGGATTATAATATAATTTTATCAAGCAGATTCCTTATATCCACCATCAAATAATGTAGAGGAACCGTTCTGCTTGAATAGAAAAATTTTGATAGAATGTTCTGCTGTGCTAGTATATGTTGTGTAATCCAATCCTCTGTTACAAAACTACCAAGGTCTTCTAAATACTGTGGCATCCATAACAAGCATCCAGTTTGGTAGTCGCTGTGGATTATAAATATGATGTGGAATTCGATATTGTCATCAAATGCCATTTTGACACACTTAAATCCATTCCTGATACCCTTACTGAGGTTAGGAATGCTTTAGTGCTGTATTGAATGCAGTTAAAATGTGTTGATTGATGGTCTAGTATGTTATGAACAATACTACCCCCACCCCATCAAAAAAAAGGGGAATTAACACATAGATATGTGAATGAATGAATGAATGAATGAATGAAGATGTGAAATGAGTTAATAGATAAATACATGAATAAATTACTGTTTAAATTAATTTAGTTTGTCACTAATGAAAATGGGTCAGTTTTTGTCTGAAAGTTTAGACCAATTTTCAAGCATAAGTTTTATAATTTATGAAGTATGCCCCTGATGTACTTTTAATTAGAAAGAAGCTCTCCCAGTCAATTGATTTGTCATCATGACTAATTGGATTGGAGATTGATTAAGTATTATGCTGATTGCTTCTGTATTAGAAAGTACCAGGTAAATGCATGCATTAATAGATACTTCCATCATTTCCACTTCAATTGGCTGCATTGGTGATGGTCTGTAGAACCATTAAAAAGGGTTTAAACATTGGAGACTGTATAATTAACGAAAGGCATACCATTTGCATATTGGGCCTTAATATAGGAAGAGCGATTTTCCTAAATATGTCAAGCTTTTTCCCTTGATATGCCTTTTCCTTAAAAACCATTGAGAAAATTAGATCTGCCAGTCTGTTTTTAAGTAGAAGTAAAAAATACACCAAAGCTTGTAAAATAAGTTTTAGCTCCTAACTCCCTACTTGTACATCCAATGTAAAATTTTTCATTTTGGAATTGACATGAAGGAGAGAGCCTGTTTATCAGTCTATGTGCTTTGGTCACATGTACTAGAAGCTGGCCATGGAGTGTGTTTGCTCAGCTAATACAGGTGAACTCTGTTGTAATGTAAGCGGAACAAAGGGCATGCACCCTCCACTGCACGGAGGGCCATTGTGACGGACAAATCAACAGGAAAATCCTAAGAAAATAAAGGAGTAATAGATGTAGGTGGGGTGACTGTGTGCAATACATGGGTTGTACATGCTGTCATTTCTTCACATTTTTAGCTGTCTGAGATCACAAAAATGAGGTCTTATTGACGAGAACTTTGACTCGACCCTCAGCTTGATATTTTTTCATGGCATTAATCGTTTATATTATTTGAGAATTCCGAATCGGTCAATTTTAGTGTACAGGTGGGATAGGGTTGATTCAGAAGCTAATACTCATACTGACTTTAAATAGTGTGGTTTGTGAAATGAAGATTTTAAATTAAAATAAAAAATCCAGGTTAATAATATATGTACAAGTGCAGGTATTGTATACCAGGATGAGTCACCCAGTAATAATAACAACACAAACATCCCAGCTCCAGTGCTGGCTGTGCCTTTATTATACCCAGCCTCTGATATTATCACCTAATTTAAAATGACATTTTTTTTCTACCTTCCAGAGAGAAATTAGCTGTGGGCCATGAGCCGTCTGTCCACCACATGAAGGTGGGCCCTTGAAAATCCTGAATATTTGTGAAGAACTTATACAAAGGAGCACAAACAAGTGGAACCATTGATTATATAGAGCAGGTTGTAGGGACTTTGTACAAGCTGGTGAACCTTTGGGACTTGGAGAAAATGTTGAGTATTTGAGACTTTTTACAGTTGAAGCAGAATGTAGATGGAGTCTCCATGGAACTGTGGGTGGAGTTGTGGAAGCTTAGGTGAACAGCTGAGCTGTTGACTGTTAAAAAAACTACAGCAGAGAAGGACCATTGAGGTTTCCACAGTCAGCGTCTTCATTGAAGAAGATAGTTAAAGTTAAGGCAACCAAACTGAGAAGACATGGCGTACCAAGTGGGCACCCCCTCTCATATGATGGGATTGAAGGTAAAATAGTGCTCTCTCTCTCTCTCTCTCTCTCTCTCTCTCCACACCCACACATTAAGTCAACATTACATTTACGTGTTTACGTAAATGCCAACATTTCATTATTTTACAGGTACCTTTCATGTTATTCTCATTATTACAACAGGCTTTGCACTTAACATGTGTCACTTTTGTACATATTGACACTGTGAACGTTTGTATGTAGTGTNGCATCCAGTTTGGTAGTTGCTATGGATTATTAATATGATGTGGAATTCGATATTGTCATCAAATGCCATTTTGACACAGTTAAATCCATTCCTGATACCCTTACTGAGGTTAGGAATGCTTTAGTGCTGTATTGAATGCAGTTTTAATTTGTTGTTTGATGGTCTAGTATGTTATGAACAATACTACCCCCCCTCCAATCAAAAAAGGGATATGTGAATGAATGAATGAAAATGTGAAATGAGTTAATAGATAAATACATGAATAAATTACTGTTAAAATGAATTTAGTTTGTCACTAATGAAAATGGGTCAGTTTTTGTCTAAAAGTTTGGACCAGTTTTTGAGCATAAGTTATTTTTATGAAACATGCCCCTGATGTACTTTTAATAAGAAAAGCTCTCCCAGTCAATTGATTTGTCATCATGACTAATTGGATTGGAGATTGATTAAGCATTATGCTGATTGCTTCTGTACTAGAAAGTACCAGGTAAATGCATGCATTAATAGATACTTCCATCATTTCCACTTTCAATTGGCTGCATTGGTCTGTAGAGCCATTAAAAAGGGTTTAGAATTTAGGGTTATAATTAACGAAAGGCATGCCATTTACATGTTGGACCTTAATATAGGAAGAGCAATTTTCCTAAATATGTCAAGTTTTTTCCCTTGATATGCCTTTTCCTTAAAAACCATTGAGAAAATTAGATCTGCTAGTCTGTTTTTAAATAGAAGTAAAAAATACACCAAAGCTTGTAAAATAAGTTTTAGCTCCTAACCCCCAACTTGTACATCCGATGTAAAATTTTTCATTTTGTGAATTGACATGAAGGAGAGAGCCTGTTTATCAGTCTATGTGCTTTGGTCACATGTACTAGAAGCTGGCCATGGAGTGTGTTTGCTCAGGTAATACAGGTGAACTCTGTTGTAATGTAAGCGGAACAAAGGGCACGCACCCTCCACTGCACGGAGGGCCATTGTGATGGACAAATCAACAGGAAAATCCTAAGAAAATAAAGGAGTAATAGATGTAGGTGGGGTGACTGTGTGCAATACATAGGTTGTACATGCTGTCATTTCTTCACATTTTTAGCTGTCTGAGATCACAAAGTTGAGGTCTTATTGACGAGAACTTTGACTCGACTCTCAGCTTGATATTTTTTCATGGCATTAATTGTTTATATTATTTGAGAATTCCCAATTGGTCTATTTGGGTGTACAGGTGGGATAAGGTTGATTCAGAATCTAATACTTATACTGACTTTAAATAGTGTGGTTTGTGAAATGAAGATTTTAAATTAAAATGAAAAATCCAGGTTAATAATATATGTACAAGTGCAGGTATTGTATACCAGGATGAGTCACCCAGTAATAATAACAACACAAACATCCCAGCTCCCATGCTGGCTGTGCCTTTATTATACCCAGCCTCTGATATTATCACCTAATTTAAAATGACATTTTTTTCTACCTTCCAGAGAGAAATTTACTGTGGGTCATTAGCCGTCTGTCCACTTCACGAAGGTGGGCCCTTGAAAATCTTGAATATTTGTGAAGAACTTACAAAGAAGCACAAACAAGTGGAACGACTAATTATATAGAGCAGGTTGTAGGGACTTTGTACAAGCTGGTGAACCTTTGGGACTTGGAGAAAATGTTGAGTATTTGAGACTTGTTACAGTTGAAGCAGAATGTAGATGGAGTCTCCATGGAACTGTGGGTGGAGTTGTGAAGGCTTAGGTGAACAGCTGAGCTGTTGACTGTCTAAAAAACTACAGCAGAGAAGGAGAAGTGAGGTTGCCACAGCCAACATCTTCATTGAGGAAGTTTAAGTTTAGGCAACAAAACTAAGAAGACATGGCGTACCAAGTGGTCACCCCCTCTCATATGATGGGATTGAAGGTAAAATAGTACTTTGTCTCTCTCCCTCTCTCTGTCTCTCTCTCCACACCCACACATTAAGTCAACATCACATTTAAGTAAGTGTTTACATAAATGCCAACATTTTCATTATTTTACAGGCACCTTGCATGTTATTCTCATTATTACAACAGGCTTTGCACTTAACATGTGTCACCTTGGTACATATTAACACAGTGATCGTTTGTATGTAGTCTACCTGCACTCATCTGTTTGTTCTGCCAGTTCCTGCTACGTACATGATAAACCTGGTATTTGACCAGTGTTATCTGTGCTAAAGTAATTACTCACTAATCTTTCTGCTTTAATCTCCAAACTGGGGGTAATTTACACATGAATTTTTGATAATGAATCCCAGACTGTGTCACAGTAACATAAGGCATCATTTTTGAGTGATTTTTTATGTTCTCGACAATAACCGCAGAGTGCAGAATGTTGTTTGCCACTCTCAGTATACATTTTAGTGCCTGTTTGATACTGGAATTATTACTCTGAATTGGCTTTAATTATTCTACTTGTCAATTATTTTTTCAAGACCAGTCATTTTGAGACACTGACAAAAACCTTTCTTTAACCCAGCTCAGTTTCAGAGTTTTTTTATCCCTTAATACTCAGGTATATAAATGTCAAAACTGTTTTGTTTGAAAATATATCACAGTATTTGTTCAAATTTATACATGGTTTTGTCTCACACCTGCAGTCAAATAGACTTACCAGAATTATTTCCCTAAAGTGCCACAAGTAATTAGATATGACTTAAGATTATTATTGAAATATTTGCAGGCATTTGCATCTTACCTTGGCTTAAGGTTATTCTAAAATATTTCTAAAGTTAATCCCTGCTAAAGTCCTAATTTATTTAGTGAAATGTCAGTAAATTGGTCAGAGTGACTTGGAGAAATAGTTGAGAAATGTAGCAGTTACTGTGTTCAAAACATCTCAGTGCCCTGAATTATTGAATATGCTTCATTCTTGGCCAAAAAAAAAAAAAAAAAAAGAAAAAAAAAGGAGTAAATATCTCATTGAACATGAAGATTTGTGCAAGTACTATTGCTATTGAACTGGGAGATTTGATTTTATAGTTAACTGTAGTAGATTTTATTGGTTGATGATAAAAAAGTAAAAAGAATAATTACAACATTTTCATTAAATACTATGGTTTCCAATGAATATGGTAAATATGCCAGGAAGGCGCAACAAATAAATAAGTGTCTGTCAGCTTTAATTTTTTTTTCATCTTCTTCTCTCTCACAGCACAGGGAGCCAGTGTTCAAGACACCTATGACTTTCAGTCCTCGTTTGGTAGGAGAGCAGGCAAGACCATCCCCATCCAGAGTTGATGTGTGGAGGGAACAGCTAGGCTTAGATGGTAAGGAAAGGCTAAATAAACCTGTACATGTACTGTTATGTCCTTAAAAAGCTTATAATGTTACTTTTGTTCGAGAAAAAATTTGATCTTGATAGTCTAACATTGAAATAGAACCACATATGTTTTATCACAAATTTCACTGTTTGGAAATTTGTCAATATTTGGGGTTCATATCTTATCAGAGGAGTATAAAAAGTTGTAAAAAGTTCAGTTTATCAGTCTGATTTATGCTTTTGGTACGGGTTTATTTTTTCTACTTATTTATCATTTGAAAATACACAATTTATATTTGAATAATTTGATTAAAATGCTATTATATTGCTGACATTGTATTTCTCTGTTCTGTGTCCAGATGACCCGTATGGATGTAATGGTCAGCCGGACATGCCCAGCTCTGATGAAGAAGAACTAGAGCAGTATCAGCCACAGGGTGAGCAAGTCCACTCAGCCATCTGGGGCTGGTTTTACTGGAAGTCTAAAGTCAGTTTTGGGGCTAACATCTTAGCCTGATAGAGGACTGCTAGTAAATTCTTCTATAACAGTATCAAAGATTTCATTGTCCTTATTCTGTGTATCATGTTTATTCGTTGATTATTTTTATAATAAATGAATAACTAAATCTTTGATGGATATTATTATTATTATTATTATTATTATTATTATTATTATTATTATTCTTCTAGAGACCTGTTCTATGATAGAGTACCAGGCCCTGAAGAAAGAGTTGGAGGAGAGGAATTCACAGAGAGATGAACTGTTGTACAAAATTAAGGTGAGGACAAAAAGAAGGCATTTCTAAATATGTATGCACAGGTTTTTTAAATCAGAGCATTCAAAGAAGTCTTCAGAAGATGGACAATTCAAGATTAGAGTTTGAAGATATATGATTACAAAAGTTAAACTTTCTTTTTATATTTAAATATTCTCAGCTTATTTTAAAATTACTTAAATTTGTCATAAAAAATAAAGAGAAAAGGTAGTAAACATTAAAATAATGATGTTATTCTGCTTCAGATGTTGAATGACAAAGGAAAGAATTACAAGGCTCGTCTTGTCAAAGAGGAGAACAACAAGAAACAGCAAATCAAGATCATGAGGAAAACGCACGAATCTCACTTAGAGGCCAAACAAAACCTAGTCCAAAACTTACAAGATGTCATAGATGAACAGGAAGCTAAAATCTTCCAACTGGAAGCAGAAATTAAAGGTAATAGGCTGTTACATGATGTATGTGAGCATGTTGTGGGCCTGTGTTTGTGCCTGCCTGTGAGTGCGTGCATGCTTGTATAAACATGCATATGCATGTACATGCAAGTTTGAGGAAAAAAGTATCTTGTATGAAATCTACTTGGTATAATGTATATGCCTACAAACCAATGTTGCATATTGATAAGCATATATTCATCAGTAATGTTGAACGTGTAGCATTCTTTTGAGGCTACTAGTAGATGATTTTTCAACCTGTTTATATAGTTTGCATCATTTAGTTGACTTTTTTCACAGGGGATGCAAGTCGCAGATCAAAACCTCCATCCGCGGTGAACAAGTTAGTTGATCAGATTCAGCATTTAGAGTCTGAAAAGGCCGAGCTGACAGGACAGTTACTCACAGCTCAGGCAGAGCTCCAAAATTTCCGCTCAGAGAAAGAGGAACAGGATAGGACTACCAAAAGTGCAATAAATAAATTGGAGAAAGACAATAGGTCGTTGCAAGAGGAGGTAGTAGGCCTTAGAAACTCACAGGTAAATGTTTTAATATAGTTATCAGTGTATATTTTGAGTCATCATATATAGCCTTGCTACAATCATATCCCCTTTAAGTGCAATTCTGATGGTGTTAGGTTGAATATAATTTTAAGTTTAACCAGTCTGATTTTGGGGTCAATCAGTGCATATTTTTGGGTGTGACAATTAACACAAGGTGCCATAGTCAGATTTGAATCCAGCAGAGAATTTCCGAAGCTGTGGTATGCACTCAAAGTTCAATGATGATTATGATAGTTTCTTTAAACAATTAAAACTCACAATTTTTCCACAGTGACTCCAATATTTCATTGTCTTAACCGTGGTAATAACTCTTAGGTTTCAGTCCTTGTTTCTAGAGACAAACATTGTAACAGAAATTTATTATAAAATAGTAGTTGGTATTTATTTTCTCTTCAGGGCAATGGCAGCACAGACACAGAGAAACAACTGTTGAAGTTAGAGCAGGACTGTGACAGACTGCAGAGGGAGCTTTCCGAGTCCCGCAGACTGCAGCCCAAACAACCCTATAATTATGCTGCAGAGAATGCTAAAATAAAGGTCAGTTACAGTGATTTTTATTTGTATTATCAATTATTACTTTTATAGTATTATTTTACTATTATTAGAACTACTTATTGTTAGCATTTATTTATTTATTTATTTATTTATTTGTTTGTTTGTTTGTTTGTTTGTTTGTTTGTTTGTTTATTTTTGAAGTAAGGGGCAATTTGCCTGACTTGGGTTTTATACTGAAACTCTTCTTGAAGTTAATTCTCTTTGAATTTTACAAGTAAAAGAAATATGCTGTAAATGTTTAGTGTCTGATCTATAGATTCAAAAGTTTGTGAAAAAGATTTTGTCATTGACTGCTTTATTGCAATCTTACCCATGAAAAAATGTGATAATTACTCTCTTTTACTGTAACAGAAGAAGGCTGTGACAGTTGAATGTGGTTAAAACAGTTTATTTTATGACATATTTGTGACATATTTAAGTTTCAGTGGTAAGGTAATGTCTAACAACTGTTGAAATACTGCAACTTTTTTTCCACACACACAAAAAAAAAAACAGAAATTAGAAGAAGAAAATGAGCACTTGAAAAACAGGGTGCTGGAACTGGAGACAGACTGTGCTATAAAACAGAAGGAGCTCTCGGACTTAAAGCTCAAACACAAGGAAGACATTCACAGGCTGACCTCAGAGAATGTTGGTGTGAACAAGCAGCTGCGTCAGATGAGACAAGATCTCACCTCCCAACAGAGCAAAGAGCCTCAGGTGGGAAGTAATATGAAAAATGCTAATAATAATAATAATGATAATAATACTTTTTAGCTTTGTAATTTTATTCAGTGTAAAATATTAAACTACACTGAGGAAGACTTTGGGTTAAAACAGTCAAAAGACAGAGTTAGACTAAATTTATTGGAGGACAATGTGTTAGGCTAATAATTACTTCAGTACTATTGAATTATCCTGAATGGAATTAACACCAGAATTTTTGGTCATCATTTCTATTGTGCTTCCCCCCCTCCCCTTCCCCCTACAAAACAACATGTAATTCATGTTTCTCCATGATACACAGGACTAGAACTAAAGGTCTAAAGGTCAAAGCCAACTTTCAGTCATAAGTTCATATGTGAAACTGTCCCCAAGTTATCTAATGTGAAAGCAAGATTTGATGCATGTTTCTTCTTGACCAACAGGTCCACACCAAGGTCGAGAAGGTTGAAGTCGAGTCCGAGGCCAGTAAGAAGGCACTGGCAGAAGCCATGGCCGAGAAGGATAAGCTACGCAATCAGATCACGACATACCAAAGAATGTACAATGACAGCAACAAACAGTTGACTGCAGAGAAAATCAAAGTCACTGATCTTGAAAAGAGGGTACGTGTCAATTAGGGTATAAAGTGTGAAATGCATGGTCCAATGAAAATTTTATCCAGTTTATCCAAAATATTTCAGTAGAACTGGTAGATAACTTTTTGAGATATGATGTCCACGCATACTTATCAATGCCAATAAAAACACAACCTTTTTCACTGGCAGTGGTAATTATTTATGGCACAGTTCTTTTAAAATCCTTCCTCCCATCCAGTTAAAGGAGTACGAGAAGCAGATGGAGGTTGTCAAGTCGGAGATGATGAGGGAGATGAAACAGCTGGAGCAGACCAAGTCTCATGCCGTGGACCAGGCTGCCAAGAGGGCCGAGGAGAAGATGATGTCCCTGAACGCCAACTACACACGGGCCAAGCTGGGACTTCAGATGCTCTGGCCTCAGTTTACGCAACTGGTGAGGAAGTCAGCTTGCAGTACATTATATTGTCATTTGCAATTGATTTGTACTTTGATTGTAGCATCATCTGTGGATTATTACGTGTTATCCTTGTCTTATTACAGTTAATGTAGCCATAAAATATATAGGATCGTGATTGTTAAAATTTATGGAAATAGATAAGAAGGCTATACCACAGTATGTTGTCATGTACTCTGTAGAATAACTTCACCTCCTAAGGGAGTGGGAATGTATGCATCTTCCCTTGAATGAAGAAAGTCGGAATTGTAAGAAATTTTTGCATTTTGATTAAACTGGGATGGAAATTGCTTCAGTAAAATATTTTACAAGTGACAGGCTATTTTAACCTTATTTAAACCCACTAAATCAGATACCTAATGAAATATAAGTACATTTGTGCATGAGGGTAGCATGGACATATCATCATGTAAAAAACCACATCCTCTATAAAAGCTTGTTTTCTTTCTTTCAGGTAAAGGAGCACAAAGCATTGAAGAAGGACATGTCTGCCTTTCCTCTCCTCATTAAGCAGACCGTGGGAATGACACTGAAAGAGGTAGTTTAAGCATATTTGTGATAAAGTTGGTTGCACTAAGATTAACTTTCAGGTCTGCTGCTTGTTTAATGGAGTTATATGATGAACAGTTGAAATTTCATTTCATGAAAACAGACATTCAACAAATCCAATAACACATATTAAAACATAACATGATCTTATGACTGGAAATAGTAACAAGAATCGGGTTGTTATGACTATGCCACATGTATTTTTTACAGATTAGCAAAGCTGTCCATAATGTCAGTGAGTACAACAAGGAACTAGTCAGGAAGTACAAGAAGGAGATGCAGTTGAGGAAAAAATACCACAATGAGCTTGTGGAACTCAAAGGTAGATGGCGCTGCTGGAGACTATAGATAGTTCAAACTGTAAACTTTTCAATCTCCATTGTAGAGAATTTATAGATGAGACCCATTTTAGTAAATCTCGTGTATTTTGCAAAATTAAAGCTTGAAAACATTGTATCAGCTGCATTTATCACTAATTAACTATATTAGTTTGTCAGTCAACAGCTGAAAGGAGGGTTTGTTTTTCATTGTCTCTTTTATAAAGATGGTATAAAAGTAATAGTTTCTAAAGACAAAACTAGTTGAAACATCATGCCCCTTAATTAAATGGATAAAGTCAATTGAAAAAAGATTTTTTTTCAAAACGTGATATTAACTTACTTTCTTTATGGATGAACTTCATTTCATTTTATCCCTACCTCAATTTCAGGAAACATCCGTGTTTTCTGTCGTGTCCGTCCAAACATCCGTGAAGATGGCAGTGGTCAGCAGGCCCAGTCAGTGGTCAGTTATGACCAGGATGATGATGGACTGCTGTTCATCAATAACAAAGGTGGACGCCTCCAGACATTTGAGATGGACAAGGTCTTCACAGAGGACAGCACTCAGACAGAGGTTTGATTTTTTTTCTTTTTCGAAGTTCATATTTTAATTTTTGTTACAATTATACATTTAAAGCATATCTTTTGGGTAGTGATGTATGAGAAGTGGGTTCTTCTTTTTGCACCAGTTTTTCCCTTAGATGGTGTATAATTCAGCTTCTGGTTACCTTTTGAAATTACTGAAAACTTATCACTGGAAACTCTTGGCCACCGTCTAAGGGCCAACAGTCACATGAAGATATTTTAATGATATTTAAAAATATCAGATATTTTTAAAAATTGCTTTTTTTTTTTTTTTTTACGTAGCTGGTCTCTCTTATGACATTATTAAGTCTTTGATAAGAATGAAATATATAAGGCATTTTTACATCAGCACATTGAAAACCGATTCATTACTTTTTTTTTTGGAATGATTTTATTTTTAAATTGATAAGTACCCCATGCGATCATTTTTCCTTGCATTTAATCAAATTCTCCCAGACATATTAACAATGATATAATTTTGGTACTTAATATATCCAGGTATTTGATGAAGTGAAGGCACTGGTGACGTGCTGTGTGGATGGATACAATGTCTGCATATTTGCCTATGGTCAGACAGGGTCTGGAAAGACTTATACTATGGAGGTAGGCAACTGTACACACTAGCATGTGTGACTTAATAGACATATATCTTTAGCCGGTATGTAGTTGTATATGTAAAGAATGATTTGGTCAAATATTGATATTAGTCATTACCTAATCATTTGTTGACATTTTCCTTTTTGATAATTTGTTTTACTCTCAGCTTTAAAAGGATGCATGTATACATGATTATTATGTTGACTTAAGCAAGCCAATTAATTTTTTCATTTATTCATTTTACAAGTGTCACCACTGTCTCATTATCAGTTGTCACAATTGCCCTTCAAGGTGACACTATGTCTATGTCACTATGTCACAAACTCTTCATTGTGTCGCAAACTTTTGTCATGTTGTGATTGTCTTCATTGTGCAACATGGTCCACATTGTGTCATAATTTCCACATTATTTCATTTTATTCTCAGTGTGTCACATTGTCTTCATTGTGTAATATTGTCCTCATTGTGTCATATTGCCCTCATTTTGTCACACTGGCCTCATGTCACATTGTCCCTATTGTGTCACTGTGTCTGCATTGTGTCACTGTGTCTGCATTGTGTCACTGTGTCCGCATTGTGTCACTGTGTCTGCATTGTGTCACTGTGTCTGCATTGTGTCACTGTGTGCACATTGTGTCACTGTGTCTGCATTGTGTCACTGTGTGCGCATTGTGTCACTGTGTGCGCATTGTGTCACTGTGTCTGCATTGTGTCACTGTGTGCGCATTGTGTCACTGTGTCTGCATTGTGTCACTGTGTCTGCATTGTGTCGCTGTGTCCGCATTGTGTCACTGTGTCCACATTGTGTCACACTGTCATCATTATGTCATATTGTCCTCATTGTGTCACATTGCCCTCCTTCCAGGGCCCCAGTGAAGACCCAGGCATCAACCAGAGAGGACTGATGGAGCTGTTCAGGGAGACTGCTGACAGGGCTCTGGAGTGGCAGTATGACATCACAGTCAGTGTAATGGAGATCTACAATGAAATGATCAGGTAAAGTATGACATCACAGTCAGTGTAATGGAGATCTACAATGAAATGATCAGGTAAAGTATGACATCACAGTCAGTGTAATGGAGATCTACAATGAAATGATCAGGTAAAGTATGACATCACAGTCAGTGTAATGGAGATCTACAATGAAATGATCAGGTAAAGTATGACATCACAGTCAGTGTAATGGAGATCTACAATGAAATGATCAGGTAAAGTATGACATCACAGTCAGTGTGATGGAAATCTACAATGAAATGATCAGGTAAAGTGTGATGTCACAGTTACTTTAAGTAACTGGCTTGCGCTGCCAGTAATTACGCCGCAGGATATTCAGGGCACAGACCATGATCATAAGATACCGCAAATAGAAAATAGATTTTTAGAAAATAGACTTTCCATGTGAACGAAGCCTTACTTCACGTAGGCACGACTCTAGAACAATGTCAGTAATTAAGTATATTATATAAAGTCCATGTTAAATATTTATATAAATTAAGAAATATATATAATTAATGTGGTATAAATATGAATTTTATTAAATATCAGATACTTGTTGAGTTCTTAGCCCATCTATGAAACAGATGTAAAGACGATCAGTCCCAAATCTGGTAGATAACATTATAACATACAATATGTTTTTAATGTTATTAATCTCCAGAGACCTTTTGAGTTCTGACCCCAGCTACAAGATGGAGGTGAAGATGAGCCCCGAGGGGGGTCTGTATGTCCCAGGGCTGACCACCATCAGGGTCCAGTCTGTGGAGGACATTAACGAGGTGAGGACATCGACTAAGTTACCATGCCAACATGATATAAGGTGCTTTGTCACTATTTATGGAATTGTGATCTGTACAAACATAAGCACGTGCTCATCCATATATATATATATGTTGGTATATTGTCCTTCTGGCTGAAAAGACTAAAATTTATTGGCATGTACATGTAGACAGATGGGCAGCACACACACGTACACACACACTCGCATGCATTGTTTTACATGAAATGTATGCATGGATTGGAAAAGTCAGTTTTCGATCTTTGAAAGCATCAGAATGACAATTAAAAAATGTATATATTATAGTATTTCACACCAGTACTTTGCCATCTTCATCAATAGCAGACAGCATGTTGTTTTAAAAGACTTCCTGTGAGAGTGTATCTTGTTCCTTTCAGACCTTTGCCCTAGGACACAGGAACAGAGCGACAGCATGCACAAACATGAATGAGCATTCCTCGCGCTCGCATGCTCTGCTTTGTGTGAATGTGATTGGGAGAAACAAAACTACTGGAGCCAAGACTGTGGGTGAGTAGAAATGGTAAAATCAGTAAAAATCGATAAAACAATTTTTTTGTTTCCTTATTTCAGATACACAGCTCTGTATTTTTTTTCTCTGTAATTCTGCTTTTAGAGAATGAACAGAAAGCAGGAACAAATTGTCNTTAATTGTTGGAAAATATTTTTTAAAGTTTGCTTTGAAATATAATTTTTAAAAAAATGTTGACTTCCGTATTTTTTACTCAACTGATATTAGGTTTCACCTTTGAGATATCATTAAATCTTTGATAAGAATGAAATATATATAGCAGTTCTATATCATCTTATTTCAAACCAATTCATTTACTGTAGGATTTTTTATTAGTAATTTAGATTGATAATTATAATATAAGTTCCGCATGCAATTATTTTTTTACCTTAAATATACCAAATTCTCCCAAACATTTTAACAATGATATAATTTTTGGCGCTTATGATATGATATCCAGGTATTTGATGAAGTGAAGGCATTGGTGACGTGCTGTGTGGATGGTTATAATGTCTGCATATTTGCCTATGGTCAGACAGGGTCTGGAAAGACATATACCATGGAGGTAGGTAACTGTACACACTAACATGTGTGCCTTATAGACCTATATCTTTAGCTGGTATGTAGTTGTATGTGTAAAGAATGATTTGGTCAAATATTGATATTAGTCGTTACTTAATCATTTATTGACATTTTCCTTTTGATAATTTGCTTTACTCTCAGTTTTAAAAGGATGCATGTATACATGGTTATTATGTTGACTGTAGCATGCCAATTAATTTTTTTTTACTTATTTATTTTACAAGTGTCACAACTGTCTCATAATCAGTTGTCACAATTTCCCTCCTTCATTATGACACTATGTCTGTCACTATGTCACAAACCCTTCTTTGTGTCGCAAACTTTTGTCATTTTGTGATTGTCTTCATTGTGCAACATGGTCCACATTGTGTCATAATTTCCACATTATTTCATTTTATTCTCAGTGTGTCACATTGTCTTCATTGTGTAATATTGTCCTCATTGTGTCATATTGCCCTCATTTTGTCACACTGGCCTCATGTCACATTGTCCCCATTGTGTCACTGAGTCCGCATTGTGTCACTGTGTCCACATTGTGTCACTGTGTCCGCATTGTGTCACTGTGTCCGCATTGTGTCACTGTGTCCGCATTGTGTCACTGTGTGCGCATTGTGTCACTGTGTGCGCATTGTGTCACACTGACCTCATTGTGTCACACTGACCTCATTGTGTCACACTGTCATCATTATGTCACATTGTCCTCATTGTGTCATATTGCCCTCCTTCCAGGGCCCCAGTGAGGACCCAGGTATCAACCAGAGAGGACTGATGGAGCTGTTCAGGGAGACTGCTGACAGGGCTCTGGAGTGGCAGTATGACATCACAGTCAGTGTAATGGAGATCTACAATGAAATGATCAGGTAAAGTGTGACATCACAGTCAGTGTGATGGAGATCTACAATGAAATGATCAGGTAAAGTGTGACATCACAGTCAGTGTAATGGAGATCTACAATGAAATGATCAGGTAAAGTGTGACATCACAGTCAGTGTGATGGAGATCTACAATGAAATGATCAGGTAAAGTGTGACATCACAGTCAGTGTGATGGAGATCTACAATGAAATGATCAGGTAAAGTGTGACATCACAGTCAGTGTGATGGAGATCTACAATGAAATGATCAGGTAAAGTGTGACATCACAGTCAGTGTGATGGAGATCTACAATGAAATGATCAGGTAAAGTGTGACATCACAGTCAGTGTGATGGAGATCTACAATGAAATGATCAGGTAAAGTGTGACATCACAGTCGGTGTGATGGAGTCCTTCAATGAAATGATCAGGTAAAGTGTGACATCACAGTCAGTGTGATGGAGATCTACAATGATCAGGTAAAGTGTGACATCATAGTCAGTGTGAAGGAGATCTACAATGAAATGATCAGGTAAAGTGTGATGTCACAGTCAGTGTGATGGAGATCTACAATGAAATGATCAGGTAAAGTTGTGATGTCACAGTCAGTGTGATGGAGACCTACAGTAGCACTACTATTTTCTGGTAATTGACTGATAAATTATGCGTTGGATTATAGTAAAAAACATTGGAATTTTCAAAATTGGTCTGGATTTATCTGGAATTTAGCAGTAAGATTTATTTCATTGATCATATATGTCGTCTTCTAGCTTCTTAAATGTGATACTTACTTCACATAGGCACGACTCTAGAACAATATCAGTAATTAAATATATTATATAAAGTCCATGTTAAATATTTATATAAATTAAAATATATATAATTAATGTGATATAAATATGAATTTTATTACTTGTTGAGTTCTTAGCCCATCTACGAAACAGATATAATGACAAATCTGGTAGATAACAGTATAACATACAATATGATTTTAAATGTTATTAATCTCCAGAGACCTTTTAAGTTCTGACCCCAGCTACAAGATGGAGGTGAAAATGAGCCCCGAGGGGGGTCTGTATGTCCCAGGGCTGACCACCATCAGGGTCCAGTCTGTGGAGGACATTAATGAGGTGAGGACATCAACTAAGTTACCATGACAACATGAGATAAGGTGCTTTTGGACACACATTTATGGAATTGCGATCTGTACAAACATAAGCACGTGCTCATCCATATATATATATATATATATATATATATATATATATATATATGTTGGTATATTGTTCTTCTGGCTGAAAAGACTAAAATTTATTGGCATGTACATGTAGACAGATGGGCAGCACACACACGTACACACACACTTGCATGCATTGTTTTACATGAAATGTGTGCATGGATTGGAAAAGTCAGTTTTCGATCTTTGAAAGCATCAGAATGACAATTAAAAAATGTATATATTATAGTATTTCACACCAGTACTTTGCCATCTTCATCAATAGCAGACAGCATGTTGTTTTAAAAGACTTCCTGTGAGAGTGTATCTTGTTCCTTTCAGACCTTTGCCCTAGGACACAGGAACAGAGCGACAGCATGCACAAACATGAATGAGCATTCCTCGCGCTCGCATGCTCTGCTCTGTGTGAATGTGATTGGGAGAAACAAAACTACTGGAGCCAAGACTGTGGGTGAGTAGAAATGGTAAAATCAGTAAAAATCGATAAAACAATTTTTTTGTTTCCTTATTTCAGATACACAGCTCTGTATTTTTTTTCTCTGTAATTCTGCTTTTAGAGAATGAACAGAAAGCAGGAACAAATTGACTGTATAATCATTCTGTTTTTCTGTCTTGCAACATTTTGCCTGTAATGAAGAAAGGCTCTTGATTATAAATAAGAAATTTAGAAATCAAAAAGAAATTTTAGTTTATAATTTTCTCAACAGTTTAGGATTGGAAATACCTTATTGATTAGTTAAAAATTGCTTTAAGTGTCAGGAAATTTCAGATTTTATTTTATAAAGGTTGAACACATATTTTCCATCCTAATTTATAGGCAAGCTGAACTTGGTTGACTTGGCTGGCTCTGAGCGGGTGAATAAGTCTGGTGCGGACGGTGCCCGTCTGAAGGAAGCCCAGAACATCAACAAGTCCCTGTCCTCCCTGGGTGACGTCATCCAGTCCCTGAGGAACAAGCAGGCTCATGTTCCCTACAGGAACTCCAAGCTCACCTACCTCCTGCAGGACTCTCTGGGTAAGAGAGGACACATGCCCCCCCTCCCCCCCTTCTCCACCCTCTGTAGGTTCCTTCACAGGATTTTTACTAGTTTTTACTGGGCAACTTGGCTAAAACCAAAGAATTTTTTTGTACAGACACAGATGTGTCTGTACGTATTGCCATCACCTGTGTCTGTCGTCGCCGTCGCCGTCGCCGTTGTTGCCGTCGCCGGCGCCGTGCACTTTCCTTGTAAACACGATAAGTGGAAGGCAGTTTTACTTTTTGGCTTTATGTTTACAGAGCTGATGAATATTCATAAAACGCAGGTCAAGTTCGAAAATCAGCATGATCGGGCCATTATTGTAGAAATTATGCTGTTTTTTTCACTTTTCAGCATGTTTGCAACACTGTAAACACATTTCAAAGAAAACCGATAGGCCTGTTGTCATGAAACTCACAGGAGNATTTTGTGCATAGTTATTTCCTGTTTTTTGTCTGTACATTTGACAGCTTTGCTGCCTTGTTTTACTTGTGGCTTATGTATGTTCACACACCCACACACACCTGTAACATTCTCATGTTAACTTGGTTAATACTATGGGAATTTTGTTTCTAGTGGCATAAGCATGCCCCCCCCCCCCACACACACACATACACACACACACACACACACACGTAACATTCTCATGCTTAACATATAGCGCTTGAACTTCAGGTGGTGACAGCAAAACCTTAATGATAGTCCAAGTTGCCCCAGTGGAGAAGAACGTGAACGAGACACTTTCCAGTCTGAGTTTTGCGCAAAGAGTGCGCACAGTGGAATTGGGCATGGCCAGTAAGAAGACAGAGTCCTCCGAGGTGGCTGACCTTAAGGAGAGGCTCGCACAGTATGAGGTAAGACAGTCTTCAAGAAATACAGGGCGTTTTGAAAATAGATTGTGATTCTGTACTTGTGAAGTACATAGTGTTTTTTAAAATAAGTTATTGCTAACTTTGTTGCCAATAAACTGATGAACCTATTTAAACTACAGACTGCAGATATTTGACACCACTGTGTATTGGCTTTCCAGGGTGGGCGCTCTACGCCAACGAAAGGCACTTCTTCCCGGGCAACGTCAGCGGTAAAAAGAAAGTGAGGACAATTTTCTGGCAGTGGTTCAGTGTACTTAAGACTGCCATGAGTCTCTGCAACATAAATATGATCATATAATGATAAGTTAGTTAAATGAATTTCTGTACACCCAACACTGATATTTCATAGTACTAGCACTCTGCCATGCCACATTGGCTGATTTATGTCATCTGTATTCCAATAAAGTATGACTGTTTATAAACAAATATATTTTTCAAATATGTGCAAAATGTACATTGTCCTGTTTGATTGCACTAATTTATTCCTAATCTTCAACTGTTATTGTTATGAAAACTGTATTATAAATGGCATAAAGCCATAGACCAATATAGGACAATGTTCGAATTATTCATATAAGATAATTTACCAGAATTTATAATTGTATGATTTTTTTATTGAATTATTTACAATCTCCTGGGGCTTTATCTCCTGTTATAAAAACCAAGAACCAAGTTAAGTAATTCCAATGTCAAGTTTTAAGGTTGTGAGAAAGATTTGTCTGAAAGGTTGATATACAGACCTACCATAAAATATACTGTCCTTTTTGAAATTCTTTGTGTATATATCAAACTTTTGTTCTTTGTCGTCCTTAGCAAGTAACTGATGAGTCAGTACTAGGAGCAGTGTAAAGTTGTACAGTTTCAGTTCTTAACTCTCCTGGTCCAAAAGTTAGTGCGTGCAAGCTTCATCTTTTCCAAACACTTCCCTGTGTCTAAATGTTGGTACACGTGATATTGAAACTGGCAAGGTAATATTAATTTTGTAATTTTCTTCATTTACTGGCCACAGTTTCTGCTTTGAGTCAGTAGATTCTTATAGTCCCTGGTGGTCTGAAGGGCTAGTTGGCTGAATAAAAGAGTATTTAAAAGTAGAATAAGGTAACAATCAAGTGGGTCTATTCTTAATATATACATCTTGTAGAAGTATGAAGGTTGTGTAAGAAGCCAAATTATTTCCAGTCCGAGTTCCAGAAATTGATGGAAACGGCAGAGACATGAGGAGTTAGTTTTCAGCAATCTGGAAATCTCCTTGTGAATCAGTAAATGGGGGTTACCAGCTTCATTGTATCAAGGTTTAAGTAACTAAGCAAATTTATATTTAATTTATTTTAATTACTTATGTCTTTCTTGAATAGACCACAAATGAAGTGCAGTTTTCCAAAGGTTAAAATAGGTAATATGATATTTTGAAATTATTTAGTAATTATGTAAATTGTATCCATGCACAATTTTCATTCATGTAGAATTTAAGTACAAAAATTGTTGAATTCCCTAATACTGTCTTATCATGCAGTGGATATTTTATGCACATCACTCAATTTTAGTGTTTAACAATCAATGTCAACAAAACTATGCAATTCATGGGAGCATGTCTCATTCTGCTTTTATAAGATATATAATTATTTCTACAAAAATACGTTATTAATATATATGTGAATTAGGTTGAAGAGCCAAAGAATCTGAAAAGAATTTGAGCCCAATAAGTTTTACACAGTTTAATTCCCATGTGAAGTTTCTTTATATTTGACTTTTGTCATTAAGCTAATTATTGATATTAAAATATATTTCAGAAAATACTTTTATTAGTATTTATTATCTTATTTGTTTCTTGTAAATTAAGTTTCCTTTTAGTAAAAACTTTCGCTTATGATGTCTCATAGATTTGTAACAAAATCTGGTTCATAATACTGCATGAAAGGAAATGCCTAGAATACGAAAAAAAAAAAAATTAAAAGAAAAACCTTTCTAAGAAATTTAATATGATGGAGGGTTTTTTTTGCCATTTGTTGCAAATTATATTTTTCACATGTGAAAGCAAGTTCACTGTGTTTTATCGTACCACCAGCATAGGTGCTGGCGGTACACATGGTTTTAGTCCCGACCTGCATGTTCTGCTGGCTCAGCCACCACATCACCGTTACGGCTTCTCCTCCTAGACTACAGGGGCCTGCGTACCTCTCTCTTGGATTTAGGTCACATATAATCTCAACTCGATCCACGTAAAGTTTGGGCCCCTTCGGTGCTGGGGTCTAGGTGTGGCGCTCATCATAATGCACCCTTGTCCAAAATTTGCAAAATTAAATGCTAAATATCTCCCAAACTGAAGGAATTATGGGAAAATTTTCTACAGATGGCTGATCGAAAGTCATATGTGGAGATTTCAAATATGCCCTTGGATTTGACCTTTGACCTTTATTTCCAGGTGAAAATATAACATAAGGCATAGCGAGGCAGACAACTTCTGGTCAAAAATGACATTATTTCATAAAATTCGAACATCTGGAATTTCTGAGCACCTCTCATTTCATGAATATCAACTAAAATGACCTTTCCTTTATTTCAATTAGTTCTTCTGTACGAAATTCATGGCACATTACTGTAACTCCAAAATTGCAACACTTTAGTCCCTTATGTCTCCTAAACTAGCAGAGATAGGGCCATAGTTACTATTGAAGTTGAATAGGAAATCATATACTGGCAATTTGACTGTGACCCTGAAATTGAACTTTGACCTTATTTTCACTATGAATTGAACTTTGCAACATTTGAGTCCCTTACATCTCCAAAACTGGCAGAGATAGAGCCATAGGTACTATTGAACGTGAATAGGAAGTCATATACTGGTAATCTGTGATCTTGAAATTGACCTTTGACTACTTATTATCATGAACTTGACTTTGCAACTTTCTAACTCTTGTCTCCAAAACTGGCAGAGATTGCCCAAAGTAACTATTGAACTTGAATAGGAAGTCATATTACTGACAATCCAACCGTGACCTTAAAATTGACCTCTGACCTACTTTTCACCATGGACTGAACTATGCAAGGTTTCCGTTCCTTATATCTTCAAAACTAGCAGAGATATGCCCATAGTTACTGTTGAACTTGAATAAGAAGTCATATACTGGCAATCTAACTGTGATCTTGAAATTGACCTGACCTACTCTTTGCCCTGAACCGCGCTTCACAAATTTGGATTTAAGCTTTTACTTTTCCCCATGATTTTGTGATTTTTTTAGGGACTCCAAGTTGTATGTGTATTGCACCTTGCTTTTTGATTTACTTATATTATTATTTTTTTTAATTTTTTACTATTTTCCCCTCTAGAAAGCCATGCAGAGCTTCAGAATTTTCTTCTAATAAGTGTGGTCTAAACATGACTGGCAGTCAGGGAAAATGAATTGTCCTCTGTGCAAAAATACCTTTTTTCATACTTGGCTTTATTTTACATCTATTACAACATTGCTGCTTAGATATCTAGATAAAAAAATTAAAAGAAAATTTAATGGTTTTTTAAATTTAATTTAATTTCTATTTAATTATTTATTTATTTTTGTTTGTTTGTTTGTTTGTTTGTTTGTTTATTTATTTATTTATTTATTTATTTGCTTCATATTTGCTGTCATCGTTTGGAGGAAAAAGCAAATTCAAAATTGGCAACTTTCCAGCTTTTTTTAATGCATGTATGCTGGGTATTTTACTGCATTTACATCGAAACATTAGAAGTTAACTTCGCTATTAGCTATCGATTGAAGAAAATTAACTTCATTAAAAAAAAAAATCGTACGGACAATTTCATCGCACGGCGCCCGTGTAAATGTAATCTAGGCTTTACTCATCAGTCTCTGTAGCACAACGCTCGCTACATTGGTATACAGGTTGCGGTACATTTTTCAGGTTCACCTTGGTGAGGCAAGGAACAGTATACACACAGGTTATTAGAAAAAAACGTTAGCCAACTTAATTTTCATCTTCACTTAAGTCAACGAAACGAAAAGGCAACGGAGAGTAACATGCTGAACTACAACAAGATTCTCTACTTTTTCTTTCGGTGTGCCATACAAGCTGTCGACGCTATTCTTCGGACTTTGTTTAAGAGGCGTTTTACTCCTCTCACCGAAGAAAGTCTGCTTGGGAATTTCTCTGAGGCTGACCGGCGTTTGCTTTTTTCGGACACTGCCATTGGCCGTTGGTCTTACGAGGGGGTGCTTGTGTTGCAAAGATCTTTCCAAAATGACAAAACTGCGTCTGCTTTCACCAGATATTTGCTTGGAAAGTTGTTGGAAAGTAGCCTTCGAAATCGACTTGCAGTACTACGCCGGCTGACTGTGGTTGATTTATCTACGGTAATGTGTGTGTGTGTGTGTGTTATACCCTCAACCGAACTATAAAGCGTTGAAGCAGAGTTTGGAATAAAATGAGTGTCCCGAAAGGTTAATTAAATGGAGGCAAAAAGCACCTTGTTCAGTTCACAAAAATAATCCCCGCGCTCGTAAATTAATTTAATGGAGTCGTTTGCTTGTCCACTTGACTTGTTTGATGGTATTACATGTAAGTGTACATGTGCAATTTGATTAAGTAAGATTTGTATGCATCACGCAGTGAAGCATTGGATCCCCCTAAGATAAACCTCATAGGTGAAGCCACAACGCGGGACGAAATATATCTGAACGGCGGTACCTAAGGTAGAAAGTTTCCGTTTGATCTGAAACCTACCAACAAAGCTTTTGCGGCTCCGTGGTAACGGACACAGCTAGAAACATGCAAGTATGCGGGTTCAAATTCGAGATTGTTCCGTGTAATATTTTTGTCAGAAATAATATCTAAAAATTGCGTTTGATTGCTATAAGATGAACCACTTCGAATTCCGTAGGGAAGGTGGGCGCGTCAGTCACGGCATATGGTTATGGAAAGTCACGAGTTCCAGGTGACGCATGTCAGCCCGTCACGACTACGATCTGGCCCCAGAATCAGGAATTCGCGAAAACGAGACTTGTGGTTCAAGGCATATTACCTTTACCTTTTGACAAAAAAAAGGTATCGTTTAGAATAAGTGATCAATTTGACCACTTATTGCTGTTTAATTTGTACTAGTGTAAAAATGAAAAATTGGCAGCTGATCCAAAACCAAGGCAGCAGTATCTCAGTACTAATATTAAAAACATATTCAGTTTCCCAACAAAATTGTCAACATGCGACGACTCAATTTGAATATTTTGTTCTTATTTTCCAGTGTCCGATAACTAAACCCATATTCATCATCGGGCCCTCTCGATCAGGCACGACATTTCTACAGAACCTGTTGTTTCAAGACCCTCAAAATACGTCCATGAAGGTATACGAGTTAAGACAGCCGGTACCCGAGATAACTTCTGTGAACAAACGCATAGCGGCAGTCAAACAGGAATTAGGTACATATATTGATTTTCTAGACACGTTTACACAGAAAAAAGGTCGACCATTCCTGGCTGCAGATGTAGTCTCTCTTTTTCTCCTGACCACTGCGCAAAAACAAAGTTTTCCTGCTATTTCAGCAAGTTACACTTGGTACCGTATCCAAAACTGGTCACAGAATAAGAATCAATAAGTCAGATTTTGAGTTTTAAGTTTTTAGCTTTTGAATCACTCACATTACGAAGATGGCGAATTTAAGGGTAAAAATTGATATTTAAACTCCCAAAACGGGTTTATAGATAAAACATTTTTTAACAATTAATGATGATATTTCTATGACTTTTTTTGCTATTTAAAAGTGCCAACTCGCATTGTTTGTCTTAAATTTCAGACATGGCTTTCGACGCTTACCCTATGGCTAAGACCATTCATTACATTCGGCCAGAGATGCCATACGAATGCTATTACATTTTTCGCAATGTGGGCATTTTCACCGTCGCTCCCATACTGAGTAGCAACCCCAGTGATTACTATAACTGGCTTCGTGCGAGGACTAAAGCGCAGATGGTGGAGGCATACCGCTTCCACAAGAAACAACTTCAGTTAATTTTACTTGCGAGGGGAACAGGTAGAATGTTGCCTTGTTTGATTAATTGCCAATATTTTATCGTAACTGGGGAAAAGTGATTATTCTAAATGTAGGTTAGTCCTGGTTCGGTAGGCACAATGGGTGACTAAACTAAGGAAAGCTAGGCCTATATGTAAATGATGATTAACAATACTGTCCCTTTTGAGTGATAGGTACATCGAAATATAATACATACATGTTTATGTGTTAATAACCTTTGAAGGCGGAGAAGTTAGTAAATAATATTTCATACTGCAAGAAGCTACATGTAGCGCTTTGCAGAAGAAACAACGCCATACTGATGTTTGACTAGGTGTACTTGTGTATTTTCAGATTTCATCGAAAAGAGGCAACAACTTTTCCTAAAAGAGGCAATGCACAGCGCTCACCTAGACGCCATACTGGAGGTGTATCCCGACGCTCGTTTTATCCATACGTTCCGAAACCCTTGCGCAACTGTGGCGTCCCTTTGTTCTCTCAAGGAGTGGACACTTCGAATGTACGGCTGCAAAATTGATAAAAGTACACTGGAGAAGATAGGTCAGATATTTTTACGCAACCCCTTGTTTCAAAGTGGCAACGAGTTGGTAAAGTTCAGAAAAAAGAACAAGGAGGAAGAAAGCCGTTTTATAGATATTAATTATGAAGATCTTGTTGCATCTCCAATCGAGGCTGTCAGGCGGGTATACGGACACTTTGGAATGACATTGTCTGATCAAGCTTTAGAGAAAATGAACGCTTACCAACGAGAAAATCCCCAAAACAAGTATGGGCGCCATAAGTACAATTTGGCAAGATATGGCCTCGGGGAGGACGAGGTGTTAGAATATTTCAAAGAGTACATAGATTATTTTGACGCTTCTAGGTGGTAGGATGGGCGGCTACTGAAGTGCTATGGTGCATTTACATGATCATTATTTAACAGTTTTGTGTAATGCCATAGCAAATGAAAAGCATCTTGTCTTTGAGATATTAACTGTAATCTTGGATCAGCCAGCGATTCACTTTGTATGTTAAAGAAACAAGTAATTGTAAATTGCGATTATTTGAAAAGTTGTCACCGAACGTTAAACATTCCGAAAAATGAAATTTAAATCCCATTGTAAAATATGTGCATCCTAGCTCAATCAGGAACATTATGCAACATTTTCGGTAATCTAGAAAACTCGTAAGCCATTCAAATGTGCGTTCATAAAATCATTAAGAGAAAAGGCCCCATTGTAAACTGATAAATAGGGGATTAAGGAAAATAAAATTTTATTTTAGAATTAACTATTTTCTGTCAGAAGTTGGATTATGTGAAACGTGGCGGACGCGAAATGACAACTTTACAGGTAGGCCTATAGTTCAAGGTTTACAAACCTTGACAGCCCAAAAAAATCAGTGACGGATTTAGAAGAGTGTCAGGGGGGTTCTGACCCCCCCCCCCCCCCCATTTCCCACCCGCCCACCTCGGTTTCTGANCCCCATTTCCCACCCGCCCACCTCGGTTTCTGAAAAAAAATCACATCAATATTCTCCTCTTGAAATTAGAATTTTGAAGCGCTGAATCATAGTTCTAAACGTTAAACTGCACCAAATGGCACCGTTTGCCCTCCAAAACACCGAAACCCACACCAAGGGGGCAAGGGTTGTCTTCGCATCAGAGACCTCTCATTCTTAAAAAAACTGGACCCCCCTCCTTCAAATAATCCTGGATCCGCCCCTGGATAATGCACTCATCATTCGTTATTTTTTAATACACACTGGAGATTTCCTCACGACATTACAGTTTTTTAATTACTGAGAAACAATTTCATGTTTCCGAGCTTTTTGGTCAAGTGTATAGGCCTAATGTGCATCGCCACCAGACGTATCTGTTGTGTAAGCGCAAGGTTTGCAAAACTTTATACCTTGGGCGAATACATCAATACACCGCCTTGATTAGTCCAAGAACATGCAAAATTTCTTATTCTATTGAATATTTTAAATAATTTTAATTATAGATGAACGTGCCGCGCGTGTCAAAGATTTCGAATTTTTAAGTGAAAATAAACATAAGTCAAACTGTGTTGTCTTTATTTCCATTGATTTATGTTTCAGATTGTTGGATTGAATTGGGATCGTATCACTACAGGCCCCTTCTTTAGGCCCAATAGGACGGGTAGATTTTAAATGGTTCCTTCTTCATGGGAAAAACTGGATGGTAAGATTTGAAATCTTTTGTTTTGACTTTGTTTCCATAGATCTGTTTTTAAGGCTGAAGGAATTTATTTAAAAAGCTCATAGATTATCAAATCAAAACTAATTTTATTTATTCCATAAATATATAGCCCTTCGAATGGATATTTAACCAGTAGTTAGCCAAACTTTACTCTATATAGATAAGTTAATACGTGTTTTATTTTTCATTCATTTTTCATTCGCGTACAGCCTGAATTCTCTAATTTTTTAATGAGGTAGGGCCCTACTTATATTTTGTGCGCTCTACATGCAAGCATGCTATTATATAGCGCTCATCTATATACCTTGGACAAAAATACGAATCGTATTATTTGTCCTAGTCTAGACGCAAGAGCAAGAGATTTCTGCTGGCCTTGGAAAATGAGAAGGTTCAGAAGTTCAAAAATACGGCCCTGCAGCCTACCTGTACGACATTATTCATTATTAATTAAAATAGTTTGAGGTAAAGTGTGGACAGGGGAAAATGTTGTGAATTCCAATATAGTGAGTTTAGGCCATATAAAAATGACGATTTATAAAAATGTTACTGAAAAAATCCCAAGTCAGGGTTAAATTTTGCTTTCCATCACAGTTCGAAATTGAAAGTGAAATTCTTAATTTTTACTGTTGAAATATATTCTGCTGCATGAAGACGCCTACTATCGATGATGAAGGATTAGGTCTGTAGAATTTGTTGACTTTCCAAATATAAACATTTTTGGCACATTATCTTTTTGTTAATTTATGAATGTTAATTCACATCAAGTTAAGATAATTTCAGTGTCATAGTGGTGACTTTGCTTTTGGTGCGCTCCGCACAATCAAAACGCATCTATCCGATCCATTGTTTTGTTGGTAACTTTTCGAATCTCCTATTATAAAAGAGCCGAAGAGAGAATAAGTGTCAAACTTTCGTGGTTTCATCGAATAAAAACAAAGTGGAATTTAGTTCTTTATACATAAGGTAAGAAAATATAATCTATCAGACAGCAGACTGATTGTGGTACAACCCAAAAAGCATAGTTCACTTCACTTAAAATAGATAATTAAACCGTTAATATGTCTTCTTAAACAGTGACTGAATACAATAGTAAAAAAAATGTTCATCAATGTTCATACACTTACCGTTAAAGAAGATTATTTACTCATTAAATGTATCGTGATACCATAACCTCAGGGTAAAATAAACAATAGCGTTTTTTTAACGGGGCTAATTATGTAAGACAAGTTTACTATTGAAGAGGGGTCGTTTCATGTGTTTGAGGTCCATCAATATATAGATTGAAACGGCAAGGTACATGTATGGTATAATGGTGTGTTTCATGTTATCTCTGAAGCTCAGGGTGTCAATAGACAGACTACACTGACATGAATTCTCTAGTAGTGGGAACACTAACTGACTAAGTTAGATATCTCTTCTATATTCAGATCCATGTAAATGTCAGTAATACAGTACATGGGGGAAACGAGATGGCTTGCAGAATACACTGGGGTTGACAAAAGTAGGATTAAGATACCATGGCAACTCCTGGTAACATTGTAACCATTTGCCCATCTGTGGACGCCCTGAGTGCGGAGGAGAAAATCAGTGTGAAGTGCCCAGAGTGCGGGGTGAAGTTGTCTCAGCAGTCCATGCTCCAGTTACACCTGTTTAAAACCCATGGTATGACACAGGTAAAGGTTTGCACCCTATACGATATGATATATTTATTTAATATTCAAAATGTAAATTATACATAAAAGTATGTACATGAGTAACACAGGAAAAGGAAATTTCCATTGTGGTCAATGTTTGGAATGATCTCATTAATTACTACAGTACTCAGTAGCATCAATCCTGAGGTCAATGATTTTTTTTCTGAATATCTGTGTAGATTACATGTTATAACACAGGTAAAGCATTGCACTCGAGTGTATAATTGATTTTTTCTAAACACACCTTTAACAGATTTTGTCTTTGTCATACTATCTGAAAGATTCATTTACAAATTTATTATGAAACTTGATCAACTTTGTAAAAAGTAATAGAGTAATATTTTAATTTGATGATCACTATCTTAGCTCCCTGTGGAAGAATTGTATTGTGACTAGCATGAGCATTACTATACTAGTAGGCTGCTAAAGTAACTGTACACCAGAACAGTAATCTTGAATGAGTCAAGTGTTCGAAAATTGCAGCAACTGCTCCATTATTTGCAGGATGGTACTCATGTAGCTAAAGATGCTGCCATACATTACCATTGTCCTATGCCAGAATGCATTTACAGGAAAGATGGAGGACACAAACATTTTCCTGTTTTTAAAAAACTCAAGCAAGTGAGTATTAAGAGTATTCAGTGGCATTGTGTTTAAGGTAATGATGGCAAAAGAAGAAAACTTTTTTTAAGTGACTTGATATGTTTATTTTACTTGTGAGCTGTTTGACCCCTGATTGTAGGACCTTGAACACATGACTCAGGGGCAGATGGAGGCCGTCTTCTGGGTCTCTCAGAATTTTTAAGTTTACATTGATGGGCATCTAATTTTTTCTGTTGGAAGAAGGTCAGAAGTGGAGGGTGGATCAACAAAGAAAATTTGAAAGACTGCCAGAAAACATCTCTAGCTCCGCCCCTATAACTGAATTGCGGATCACTATATTTTGTCTTTCAGCATTTCATGAAGGTACATGCTGAGAAAAAGTACCAGTGCAGCAAGTGTAGCCGGAATTTCGGACTGGACAGAGACAGGAAGTGGCACGAGGAGTCCTGTGGAGTCACCTACACCTGTAAGTCATGTGACCACTGGTATTTTACGAGAGAAGCGTTGGCCACGCACTGTTCCAGAGCAAACCACCCCTACCCACAGGAGTACAAGCCAAAAAAGGCCAGGTAATGATTGAGGGGAAGGGGGTATGGTAAATAAACAAAATAATATAGTTGTCTTTTTTAATTTCATTTTATGCTAATGTAAGCCAAGTCATGCTAAGGAATATTTGACGGAGGTGTTCTATTTGTGACATGCTGTACAGAAAGCAGAACATATACACAAAAAATAGCTCTTTACTTTTAAATGTAAGACCTTTTTAATAGAAAAAAAAGCTGTAATTTTCAGTGATTTTCTATTACTCGTCAGGGTATACCCTCCTATGCAATACTGTTGAGAAAAATATGATCTATAAGCCCAAGTTAAATTTACCAAAAGGACTCTATTTAATTGAAAGGATCTTCAAAGAGATGAATATTAGCACAAAGTGTAGAAAGTAGAAATATAGATAACAGTTTTATTGAATTTTTTTTTCATGTTATTATATACAACTCTGAAAACTGCACATACAATGTATATCCTTGAAATGTTTAAATTTCCCAATGTTTACAGTTCGTGTTCTGTGATTTTGTTTAAATTGATCTTGGTGCAAAATTTTAATAATATTATTTCATCCTATTTAGCATTGCCAAAAGCAAAGGCTCAGCTGTCACCCCTCCATTGCCAGACATGGTATTCCAAGTGTATGTAGAAGGACCAAAAATGTCACTCAAGCCGAAGACTTCACCTGCCTCGAGACCCTCTGGTCTAAAGCCCCTCCTCCCCAAATCTAATGCACCAGAAAAAATGGCTGCCATCCAGTTAAAAGGTTTGTATGTTTGTATTATATACAGTGTGTGATAAAAAGGACCTTTGTCTATGTGGGGTGTGTGAGTGACAGTCCTCAGGAACTGTATGTTTAGTACAATGAGCCCTGTGGAATTTTGCCAATATTTCATGTGTTAATAATAATAATAATAATAATGATAATAATTTCTTAAAACTGCTCTACACATGCGTCTCAGCTGTGTTTACATTTACATATAAAAACTAAAACTACAAAGATAAATTAAAAAGTTACATTAAAGTATTTTAAATTGAAAGATAAAAGTTAACCAAAATATTCTTTAAATAAAAGGATTTTAAAATTCTTTTTAAAACAGTGCTAAGAGTCATTTAGAGACACATCTGATACATTAATAAAATTGTGCCATAAAATTGGTGCAGCTATTTCCAAACTCCTGTGACCACATGTTTAAGGAGTCTTTTTGGTATTGTTTCGCTTGAGTTGAAACTGACCACTGGAATGAAGAGTTCTAAAAGGAGATAAAAAGTTCTATTATATTGTTCATGTAAAATGGACAGTCGGCTTTTAAAATTTTGCAAGTCAAGAGCAATATATTAAATATTCTTTGAGACACGGGTAACCAATGAAGATCGCGGACAACTGGTGTGATGTGGTCGGACTTCTGAGTTTTACAAAGGAGATGGGCTGCTGAATTCTGCATAGACTGAAGCTTTTCCATTTGATAGTTACAGTAGGTATTCGAACAAGAGGCTGTTGCAATAATCGAGTCTAGAAGTCACAAATGCTGTTTGCTTGCTGTCAGTAAGGTGAAGAATCTTAGATAATATTCATTGCAGATTAAAATATGATGATTTACATACATTGTTAATGTGTGATGTTATGTCACTTTTGTTGTGGAAAATTATACCCAAGTTTCTAATTTCTGTGTTTGTTGTGATAACAGAATCTCTAACTCTGTTGCTATCTATAGTATGTTGCTGACTAAAGACTCATTTAACAAGATCCTTTAGGTAGAAAGCCTAATAGGTATGAGTTATAACTAATTAACACTTTGTCAGTTGTAAACATTTTACATTTCTAACCAACATGATGCTGATTCTGGTCAATTTGAACCAGTGTTTACGGTCAATATTCATGGTATTTCCTAATATAAGATTTATTGTACTTTAATATGATCAGTTAAATCTTCCCTCATATCTTTTGATAAATATTTTCTGTTTGTTCATATATCAAGTAAAAGCAAAAATGATATATGTTATTAAATGATAAATGTTATTAAATGAAATAGAAATTATTATTTAAAGTGGGACTCCAAAGCTTCAAAATTTCATTATAACAGGCATTTTCACAGTGATAATTATTACATCTATGCATATATATTCCAAAAGTATGAATTTATTGCTTTCTGAAACTTGGTTACTTTTATCCAGGTCCAGTTATGCATTTTTTGCCATCCCATAATACTCAAAGTGTGGACACACAGACAGAGCCAGGCGTCAACCATACTTCTATGGCCATACAGACACTACCCTCATTGAACAGATATCAGGTTATTACATAGTTTTGTTATTGGAATACTGTAATACAGTTGTGTTTGGTAGATAACATATATTGCCATTTGATAATTTGATCATTTTTCATGCCTGTATATATTGAGATTAAGATATTATAGGATTAAATAAGAATTAAAATTAAATTAGTTTCATGACTGCCCCATGTATTGAAAACTGTTGTGCAACAGACTACTCTGAGCCCTTTCCATAATAGATATGAAGTAAACTGTACTTTTGAAATAAATAATTTTAAATTATTTATTTTACAGCCACATTTACAGGCTCCTATTCCAGGAGGCACAAATTCTGCCATATTATCACCTCACAGGGGCCTAGCCTCAGGTAATAATAATAATAATAATAATAATAATAATAATAATAATGATAATGATAATAATAATATTTAATTGTTGTGTGGCACATTTCACTATGTACTTGTACATTTCCATTGCACCTAGCACCGACATGTTCTGTACAGTTTAAGATTTTAAAAAATACAATACTAAAATTATACATTGTTACTTTAAAATTATCTTTCAAAATTCTAAAATACAATAAAGAATTGAGGGACATTAACCCCAAAAACTTAAAAAAATGTATATTTTTAAAGAATTTTTAAAAAATTCCATTTCAGGCCAGCATGCTCTTCATGCTGCGAACATCAGGACTGCTACGGCCACGCAGACGAGAGACAGACGAGAGGTCAGCACTGAGACCCAGACACTGACCAAGAGGAGCCTGCAGGTGGCGGGAACACAAACTGCGGGGGACTATATAGTGAGAGAGGCAATGAGGGCCGCCCACATACCTGCTGTTAAGATATCTAAGGGGTCACAGGTAAATTGCAGTTTTAAATTTTTCCAGTAAATTCTTTTAATGTGTTAAAATGTTGCTTCAGTATATTCTTTTCTCATTGTGAATTTTATATGATGATATTTCATTTAGTGATCTTTTTTACAATGGTATATTTCGTCTTGGTGTTTTTTTTTCAAAATGAAAATGTCTTGGTATAATGTGTTCATGGGGAATTTTTCCTTTCATATTCAGAAAAAAATATCAGCTGGGTACATTATTCAGGGAACATTATTCAGTTGCATTGATAGCTCTCTCAATCAACATCTTAATTAAGGTTCAATTGTTTCCTAGTATTTTAAAACCTTTTATTTAATTTTTATCATCTTTTAACACTGTAGATCAGTTATCATTGGAAAAGTGGCAAATACCAGATAATGTATGACCAGTATTTCTTCATAACACCAAGCCTGTGTAGTAATTATAATTACACCTTAATTATGTAAATCACAGTAAAATTGCGTACTGCATCTATCTACAGGTCTCCCCAAAATCAGCGGCCCGTGGACCATCCCCGAACTTCAAACATGTCAACCAAACATCACGAAGGAGGAAAAATAGACCAAGAAGGTCGTCTGCTCCATACACGATCACGTGCCAACAAACGCAAAACAAAACCCTTTCCAGGGACTCCAACACTGCAACAGCCTCTAAGCAAGGAACTCCACATGCAACAGCTGTAGGGAGCACTAGGTCTGAGTTGATTGGTCAGAGAGGGCCTCATCCCAGCATGGTTAATACTGTTACCATGGCAACACGTAATACTGCTACTGTGGACAGTGGAACAACTATGGATGATTTGCCTTGGAACTCTGCATGCAGCACAGATTTGGCATCTGCTAGTGCTGTGAAGACTTCAACAGGCCTGGCATCAACATCGTCTGGGGTCTTTGTGCACCGTAGGCTACCCAGGAGCAACAGAACTTTTGCCCACACTAGTGGTCTACCACAACCACTATCTCTGACAGATTTCACAGAGAGTGGCACACAGACCTCAGCTTTGCTGGAAGAGCTGGAGAGATTAGCAGAAAGCATTGCCACACAGACTCAGTCAAGTTTTCTTAACACCCAGCACTATGGTGGAACTCAAAGTTCACAGACACAGACTGCCATTTCTACGTTAGATAGAGAGATCAGTCCAGATAGGATTATCCGTGAGAGGCTAACCCCTGGTTCTGGGCTGAATATAAATGCAAATATTCTTTATGGACACAAACAGAACAATGCAAATCAGAGTGAAAATCCTCTAATTTCTGTTTCACCAACAAGAGGGCCTATGATTGGAGGTTGTCCTGGGATTAGAGAAAACCAAGAAGATGAAATGGGTAACGCTGATGTGACAGAAATGGGAACAAGTACCAGGACCTTTGGGTTCACTCACATGGAGACCCAGACAGTAGAAAATCCTCTGTTGGGGACTATGTTCAGTGACTCAGGCGTCCAAACAGCAGATGACTTCATGAACATGGAGACTCAGACAGTCAATGACTGGGTGGATGAGTTCCTCAGCTGCATGGGCACACAGACAGATGACATTTTGTTTCCTGATCTGTCATTGGCTGACATACAGACCCAGACTGAGGCTCCAGATGACAGTGCCACAGTGTCGTCTGCTTTCTCTCAGTCAAGCAGCATCACTGGACTTGAAATACACTCACATCAAAGACACCTGTCCATGAATATCTCTACCACCTCTAGAGCCATGGATTGTCAAACGCAGACAACAGAGGCTCCACCTAGTGGCAACATCCTGTCTAATATTGAAATTCAGACCAGCTTGCACTCATTGCCCTCTTCTGCTGAGCTGACACAGTCAACAGAGATTGAGACACAAACTAGATTCTCCTCAAGCATAGACTGTCATACACAGACTATGATGGACAGGGATTTGCAGTCCTTGTTAGAAGAATTGGAAGAAAAAAGTGTGTAGCTGAATGGAGTCATCTTATTAAAGAGACACCAAAAAAAGAATCTACAAAATACTTTTTGTGGTCCATGTTTTCACACTGTTTCATTTGTAAAAAATGTTTTGTTCATAATTTTTTTTTCTGTTCATGAAACAGTCAAAAATCACTGTAATTTATTCTTCGTCTCATAATTGACTGTTGTTTCTGTTGAACTTTTTTATAAATTTTTTTGACAGCAATCTGGCAAACCAGTGCTGATGAGAATCTAACTTCCTCTGTTGAAAGAGATAAAAATCATTGCTGAACTTGGAATAATTGTTCATGTTTGATGCAAGTTGGTTTCACTTTTGAGTATTATTTTATTTTTTAATTAATGCAAGGTTTCACAGAAATGGAACTTGAAAAGTTTGGGAGTCCAACCTTTCAAATGTAATCGCCAATTTTGTTATGTGTTTGGTTACAATAAAGTTGATTTAATTATGCGACCATGCCTGCTCGAAATGTTGAAAAAAAACTTGACAAAACATTTTAGGCAATCTCTAATAATTATGAATCTCCATTTTTTTTATGCATCCAAGTCCATATGTAACATCCTGAGTTTCAGCAAAACTTAACCCTATTACTACCAATATTTAGTAAACTCTGAAATTGGAGGGGGGGGGGGGGGGGGGGGGGGTAAGCACAAAGGCTAGAAAGTTTTTTCTTTTAAACTATATTTTTCCCTCTTACTTGGAGACATGGCAATGGGAGTCAGCAAATAAATTCTACAGGCATGAGATGCTTTTGTGGAACTTTGATTTTAAATTCAGTTCCAAGGTGACCCTAGAACAGAGCTGATTAAGTGTTCTCAGAGATGTTTAGCAGATTTTTTTATAAAACTCAATCTCAAGCCTTATTCTGTCTTTATGGTGTTTGATAAAAAGTAAAGAGGGCTGGGTATAGTTCCTTCAACAAATATTATTGGTAAAGTTGCAAATTTCCTGAGTTCATATTATGCTGCTCTAAGTTTCTGTGCTTTATGGGCACAATCAAAGTGAATTCACTATGGCGAATATAAATTACAATAATACACAATGGAAATAATTGAAACCTTAAGAGAGAGTCACAGAACAAACGCCATATAATCCTTTCCTCTTTAGCATTTGCAACAGTAAACTAATTACATGATATTTTTATTGCAGACAATTTTAAATAAAGCTGACACACTAATTTGAGAATTTACGTCAAAGGAAAGATACATAAATTTTTATTATCACAACTCTAATTATATACATTGTCAAATGCTGAGCTAATAATTCACAGTTATTAATAGCATAACATATCAAGTATGCTCATTAGACATAAATATCTCAAAAAGAAAAAAAAAATCCCTGGAAGGAAATGTCAGCCATTTTTCCATTTATTACCCAAGGTATACTAAGTTTTTTATCCCAAGCTGTTGCGAAAATTGCAATTTATAAATTTGTTTTCAAGTTGTTAAGTTTACCCATCATGACAATGCATTTTCTAGGCAGCATGCTAGGCTCCATTTCCATAATGAAATCAATAGTTTGAACACTAGAACTTTGCCATCATTCAAATGGTTTGTACTGCTAGTTATAGTACTTTGAACTTGATCTTACATCAAAACAAATTGAATGTGTGTACACCTCTTGCTATACATGCAAACTTGGGTTTGTAGAGCCCATTGTTCTTTCCTGAAAGAAATTATTAGAAAATATTAAAAGTTTAATCATGTTTTTGACAGGTTGAGACAGAGATACCAGTGGAAAGGTTCATTTTTTCTAAAATGATGTGTTACTTAACACAGAATAAGCACAAATGAAAAGAATTATGATTGCTTTAACTGTTTAACCTTTTTCATAGATAAATAAGTAAAAACTTATAAATTGAAACCTGCCATATTTGATCAATATGTTATTTGATCTAATATGCAACTGCCATTGATGCAGCACACTAATTTATTGTTAATTGTACCACCAGCGTTAGCGCTGGCGGTACACATGGTTTCGGTCCCGTCCGGATCG
>NW_019775712.1:180334-242722 GCF_001039355.2 Lingula anatina | reverse complement strand
CGCAAATCTCTTTTAACCTGTAAAAAATATAAACACGCGTATTTTTTTCATGAAAATGCACGAACTCGTCACAAATTTTATCAGTTTTAAGGACATCCTATCAGAAGAGAACTGAAAGGGTCGGAAATGCTCCTACTAGTGTAGATTTTCACCAGCGATTGTTCACAAACTACCTTTTTGGTCAGTATTTGGTGTTAATAACAAGAAACATTTAAAGCACAGTAAAATTTCTAGACATTTTTTTTTTTTTTTTTTTTTTGAAAAAGCATACTGCAAAATATGCATTGCTTATTTTTCATTAAATGCAATTTCAGTTGTCTAGAGCCTGCCAAGATGTCGGAAAAAAAGAATATTGAGTAACAAATTACCTTAGGTTCCTGTTGCAAAATATGCCGGTATGATTAGGGGTAATTAATTAATTCTTCAATTCTTTATCCACTTTATTTTACGCGTTTTTAATTCGCCTTTTGTTGGGTCCTCTGAAACTTGGAACAAAAACGAAATTGCCCTCTTGAGCGGGAAGGTTTTGTCGGTGAAGAGATTGCAGACAAGACGAATAGCCGTCCAGGGATTTGCATCGTCTCGGACTGATCATTTTGCACCTGACTTTTATCTCTCCTCGGAGTTTTCTGACTGAGTGATTTGCCCCAAAGGAAGGGCCTGAGCAACAGGCGCATCAATACTTAACTATTCTGGTCTTAGTTCCTTCACGCATTTCCACGTGCACCTGTACTAAAACGCCAGTACTTGTCTTTGTTTTGTTTTGTTTTGTTTTAACCTTTGTCATTGTACGCAGATAAGATATCGAAATGGTCAAGTTTGAGGGGATATTCCATAAATCCCTCTTTGCCGATTCAGCACTCACTGCCATATCTAACAGGAAAAGGCCCTAGTACATGTACATGGCGTATAACTTAGCTTATTGACAATGTCCGCGTAAGCCGCAAGTCATTGTCTCTGGAAAAATCCCATTAACCTCTGTTGCTTTTTCAAAAATTCTCAGCAAATTTCTCCTTAAACTGCATTATACAACTTACTGTGTTTAATAATGTCTGACAGAATATTTTCCACCATTTAATATCCGCTTTTGCATTAATGGGCACGAGAATTTTAAGTATTCTTTAAATTGTTTATGTAAATCTCCGACTTTGAACTTTCAACTTCTCCATTCACTTATTGGTGTAATCTGTGCTGTACTATACGCATGTCTATATCAAAACATCTTATTCAGCTTTTCATATTAATGTCTTGAGTTTTCCCTCTTTTCATCTGTACTTAGTAAACATTGGCAAGGGGAGAAATAAAAAACGCCACAGTCAAACAAAGCTAAACTATTCTTTAAATTATATAAAATTCAACGTCCCCCATCAAGCCGGAAATTTATGATTTTCTGTATTGACGTATTCGAGTAAGATGTGGATCTAGTTTCGCCCCACAATAAATTTGACTGTTTTAATAATATTTAACGTTACCATCAAAACATATTACAGTAAATTTATACTTATTTAATTCTCAAAAAGTCAATATTTTCAGTATAGCGGAATCCAACCAACGAGTTAGCAATTTAGGTACTGACAAATACGAGTTATTTTCATAATGGTAGACTGACGATAACTTGATATAATCTGTTTGGCTTTCAACTGCATGTTTCACCCACTAGTAAAGCTATATAATATCTATTTTTCTTTTACTAAAAATGTACACTATTCTAATTTACATCGATGTTTAATTATTTAACCTATTTGTATTTAATCTGATCATTTCTTTTCCTCAAAATCAATCTAGTTTTGTAATTATATAGCTAATGAACATTTTTGCTCATTTAGTTTTGTAATTGTTCACCACATTTATTTATTATATAGCGTATCTACATATCAAGAAAAGCGAAACTTATTATTATTTATTATTATTGTTATTACTTATTTATTTATTTATTTGTTAATAGGTTTCTCTCTCTGCTGAAAGTGCGTATTTAAAAGACACTCTTATCTTTCAATAGTGCTCGCTTTTTTTCTTTTATTAAAGATTCGAGTTCATCAAAAGGTTTTGTCCGATTGTGTCACCAGTCATTTCTTTAATAATTTTAATAACTTACAAAACCGATCTGCTAATTTCACATTTCCAATGCAACGGAGCTTCTTTGTTTCTTTTTCTTCAAAATATTATGTCAGTAAGAAAGGCCAAAACCACAGAAAGACCACAGACTGAAATTCGAGCTTCTTGAATTGTACAGTAGATATATTCAAACAATGCTTTAAATCGAGAACAATAGTATACAGAATGCATACACCCTATTTATCAAATCAATCATCAGCACCTGTTACACATACGAATGAAGAAGATTTCGATAAAATTAAAGTCTGAATTCAAAAACCAGGAACTTATTTTGTTGGCAATCGTCCCTCTTCTTTTGGTACATTTAATTAATTTAACCCATATCACTATTACTACCTGAATAAATGACATATTGGCGGAACAAACGCCTGATTGGCTACGAAGTGATTAAACTGAAAAAAAGGTCGAGTAAAACAACAAAAGGGAGGATATTACCCAATTTATATAATCAATCTCCAGCACCTGTTACACATACGAATGAAGAAGTGTTAGATAAGGTCTGTATTAAAAAACCAGGAACTTATTTTGCTGGCACTCGTGCCTCTTCATCTGGTAGATGTGATTAATTTAACCCATATCACTATTACTACCTGAATAAATGACATATTGTCGGAACAAACGCCTGATTGGCTGCGACGTGATTAAACTGAAGAAATGAGATCGAGTAAAACAACAAAAGGAAGGATATTACCCGTAGTTTTATGCATGTTCTAACAGCCAAGAATACAAGGTTCTCTTTTACGATGTTACACATCGATTTGTAATCAAAAACTTCCTTCGCGGACCCTTTCATCAGTGTTTACATACTACGAAATCACATCGGGGCAGCTTTTATAGCTTTTCTTTGATTCTGAAATAGATATGGTGGTCTTTTAACGCATTTTTTTCTGCGCCATGGCTAAAAACACTGGCAATTAAATTGAAAATCACGATATCATTGTTCTTGACTAAAGAACACTTTTAGACCTTATGAGTCTAAAGCTACCATGATATATTAATTTACATTAGTCTAGCGCTGTTTTTTTTATTTTGATTATCTTACTAAAATGAATTACTCGAAGTGTTCGGTGGCGAAAGATGGCGCATTTACACAGCGCGAACAAATTTTTTTTTTTTTCATGTCGCAGTCAGGGGCGAAATAAAAATCTTGTTTCAAAGCTTATTCGAACAAGTAACGTCTTTAAAAATATAAGTTCGAAATGTAAGTGATCGTTCTGAGTTAACATGGCCCTGGGTTGATTATAATACTGCTATATATATATTCGAGTTCTAAAATATAGCTCTTTATCATCACCACCTAAAAAACAAACAGTTTTATTTATCTTTTTATCTTGGTTCAAGTTCAAGATGGGAAAATGTGAAATTACTTTGTAGAAGGAACGGAAAAGGTGTACATTGAATTCATTGCTTACTGCGAAAATACTAGAGTGGGTTCAAGACACACTGGTTCTAATATATATTTTTTTTTTCGTAAGTTCACTTTTGAAATAAGGTCTAAATCAGGATTTTTGAATAGCCTTAACGTTGAAATTATCTATTTTTTAAAAATTTCCTTGCCTTTCACCAAACACGAAAAGTCTAACCTACCTTTCAAGCTATTTGGCGGTTTTTACTTTCATACAGCCTATTTATTGTACAGTTTAGCTGTGGTCTACAGTTAAATGATTTATTGGCCCTTGCATGAATCGCGCCACTTTTATAAAATCTTGTAACTATTTCTAATATATAATTTACGCACGTTCTGGCGTCCTTATGACTTCACTGTGAACCAATACCAGTTAGACTTTTCCATAGGTTGTATGTATTATATTACCATCGGCTTTCAAACTGATTTATTTTAGACAGTACTGGTTCATACATTATTTCGTTATCTGCGAGGCAACTATGGCGGTGCGTATGTCAGACCTTTTTAGCCATCAATTATCCATTATAGCGTAAGGAAAAGCATCGCTGAATACAGACTCCGATGTAAANAATTTCCTTGCCTTTCACCAAACACGAAAAGTCTAACCTACCTTTCAAGCTATTTGGCGGTTTTTACTTTCATACAGCCTATTTATTGTACAGTTTAGCTGTGGTCTACAGTTAAATGATTTATTGGCCCTTGCATGAATCGCGCCACTTTTATAAAATCTTGTAACTATTTCTAATATATAATTTACGCACGTTCTGGCGTCCTTATGACTTCACTGTGAACCAATACCAGTTAGACTTTTCCATAGGTTGTATGTATTATATTACCATCGGCTTTCAAACTGATTTATTTTAGACAGTACTGGTTCATACATTATTTCGTTATCTGCGAGGCAACTATGGCGGTGCGTATGTCAGACCTTTTTAGCCATCAATTATCCATTATAGCGTAAGGAAAAGCATCGCTGAATACAGACTCCGATGTAAAGATAAATGACTGTATTGTTTTCAGTTAAATGATAGTCGTAAGGGCTTTCAAGCATAAAACGTGGGGCTCTTGAAATTGTTGTCAAATGTTGACGTATACTGCATTGTTTCCAAGTGATGCAGCTTGTTTGTCACTCGTGTGTGCGTGGAAACAAGACCTTACGACTTATTTGTTTTCACCATTTATATTTTTACTTGGCGTCGAGGAAAACTACGTAATACCGTATGTCATTCTCTAAAGAACCATTTGATTATCAGCAAGACGCTCCTGAAGCAAAAACCATCATACATTAAGCCAAAGCTTCAACAAAATGTCCACCATTGCACTCTGTGACCGGTTAATACTTTGTTTTGATATCATGTGGTGAGTACATAAATGTAAAATATAACTGCGATTTTTAATTCATAATAATATTTTACTAAAAGCTACACCCCTACGTAAACGCTAGAAGTGCCATTAGTTACGTTGCCACTTCATTTAGCTAAATAAGAAATAAGAAATAAAACGAAATTTACACAGTTGAGATAGCCTATGGAATTAATTATTTTGGGCATCTTTTCATTTTATTGATAAGCGTGCAATAAACAATGGCATTGCTTAGCAATTTGCATTTTTGCCCTTCATGTTGAAACCTTGAATATGCTCATAAATATCTAAACCTTCATGAACAATATTTTTATTCCTTTTTTATTGTATCTAAAATTTTGATGAATTTGTTTTGTTTTCTGCCTAGTGCATGGTGAAACGACCATCATGTTCTTACTCCGTTGTTAATTAACGTTTTCATGTGCTTGATTCTGCTATGCTGCATTTTATTCAGAAAAAAAAGGTGAAACAGAAAACAGAGACGGAAGTGGAGCATTCCACTTCTAAAAGAAGTGTAATTTTCATCAACAAAAAGTGTACTATATAGCCGTCTAACCCCCTTTTTGGGGGACCTCACATGGGGACAGGCCCAGCACAAAGCCAGAGATAGGGCCAAGTGGAAAGAAGTGACTGTGGCCTTATGTCCCACGCGGGACGAAGAGGAATGATGATGATGATGAACCCCTTTTTGGACCCAAAGCCAGTGTTACGCTGTTTTACGGACTAAAATATGGAATTATGGTTTCGCGTCTAAAATCGGTCTGAGCCAAAAACTTCTTGCGTATGTTTTAACTTTTGTCTTCTGACATGTGCAGTCTGCTTGTTATAATTTCTTGCTACAAGGCAATGACATGCGTAAAGAAACCTTGTTTGAAGTGTCGCTCAGTTCTTTGCGAAACAAATTATCCATGGCCAATATGCTGCTATGTTTATACATTTTAGCATGTTTGTGTTAAAAGATTTAAATCAAGTCTTCGTACAACAAACACCAGGTACATAAAATTCGGTCTTTCCAACACTGGGATTAAACTGAGGGAGGGTGCGTAATTCTGCTTTTTATTCGTATTTTCATCTACCAAAGCAGTTCGTCTCCAATGCACTGACCCCACTTGCGCTTTATTATTTTTTTCATCCGCTATCACTCACCATTTCGTTATCTTTTTTCAACCACATCAAAGTAAATGGCGTCGGCGTCCATGACCATTGCGACAGGTGAGACTGGTCTCAACTTGAACACATTTCGCGGCTTGCTGAGGCTTTGAATATATCCTTTAGACTGGGTTCCCATCCCTAGATCAGGAACGGTCCATCTCTACTAGGTTTTTTGCTAAGTTGATTTCGATTTAAGTGGCTTAGATGTCTGGGACGTCTACTTAAACTGCTAAACGATAGTTAATTACCCCTATCAGCCTCAGTAGGCGTGACAGACATCTAAGCCGCTTAAGTTAATTGCATTAATCGAGAATCCCCTTGAAGATAGTTCGATCCAAAGTTAGTTCGATAGGGTCTGGGAACGGTCTCTTAGATGTAGGGACAGCTAACCACAAAACTTCTTCCCTCGAAAAAATTAGGCGAGGCGGGGGGGGGGGGGGGTATTTAGAAATTTAACAGATAAAGTGTTAAACTGAAGTAGTAAGAGTTTATCTATTAAAATAATAAAAAATCAACATTGGACTAGTAAAAAGATTTGAACTACTTTATCAAAAGAGAGTTTATTCACAAGCAACGGAGGCAAACCGCATGGAAGCATGAAATACAGGATATACATGTCACAGCTTTTAAAAATAAACATTTTTATTGATGAATTTGAACTACATTGTTCATTATTGCTACAAGTTCATGACTGGGTACAGTAAAACGAGGCAGTTCGGTATAAAAGTGTTTATATATCGTTATTTGGATCAAAATAATTATCTTTGATAGGGCTATTTTCCAAAAGATGGTTAATCTCTGCAGGCTTGTAGACCGCAGAGGGTTATAAAATATAGTCTGGAAAGCAGTTGGCACATTTTTTTCTTTTTCCTGTCTTTCAGTACACAAATAGTCTTTTACTGAATGCTGAAATGTAGAATGCATGTTTTTTATGCTTACTGAAATTCTTTTGAAAAACGTAACAGGACTAGTTAAGATAAATGTTTAATATTTGTTATTGTCTTAACACTTGATCGTAATAAACAAATAATTCATTCTAAACAACAAAGGACCGTTTTGCTTCTTTTGGTGAATGAAAGCTCTAACAACTTTAGCATAATAAATTTGATCAGAGATTTGAAATGGCAGAAATATTCAGCATGTTGCTAGAAAGGCCCGATCATAATAGGTTCTCGCTCTACAGTAGTCCTTTCACTACCGAACGATCATTCCCGTAATTAGCAAATAAGGAAGTGCATGCAGCGGAGTGAATTTTAACAATATAAATAGAATATACAGGTCAAGGAACAGAATTTGAAATGTCAGCGGGTTGGGTAAAACAGGTTACCGCTTTTCTTGTGAGAAAATAATTATTGAGATCTATTCATTTTCCTATAGAAAAAGAAAATTCAGCCGTTGGTGCAGGTGATGTAGTTGATATCAACCGTAATAATTCAATTCAATTATTATTTATTATTCAATTTATGTCTCTGCTGGTACATAGATTATCATGACCTTGTTCAATATAATATAATATAGGCCTTATAACAACAATGCAACTGATGCATCACCCATTTGCATTTGGTATTTGCGTTGTCAGTATATCTGACTGAACTGATATTCTCCTAGAAAATAACCGACATTGTACATGTATAACATTAAGCATAAAACAACACGAACAGCATATAAAGTGCATGGATGCAGTTAGCGCATGTTTTATTTCAAGCCATCTTCAATCATTTACAACAAACCACAATACCAAAAAAAAATAATAATAATAAGTAAATAGATAAATCATAAACACGAGTAGACCCTTTCCTCATCAACATCCATATCATCTCTTCCTTTTATATATAAAAAGGAACTGCCGTGATATCACATCCCTAACAGCTCTTCCGAGCTCATTTCTTCCTTTTATAGGGAATCACCGGGACCCCACCACCCAAAAAAATTCTTATTGAGCAAAACCATGCATTTAGTAAATACATGATCATAAATGCACCCAAACTTGCACTAGCAATTTCTGAAAATCAAACAACATAATAATATCATTATTCACACAAGTATATATACATAAGCACATAATTGTAAACATACTAACGTAAAACAACACAAACACAAACACAGGCGTGTACATGGTAGGCCTTCACTTCTTTACACGTACATACTAGCATTGTAACAAAATTGAAAAAAATAAACTAATCACTGCAGCAAAAACTAATGTAGTTACAACATTAAAACAAACATGTAGCTAAGCAAATTTTAATTATACTAACCAACGAACCGAAAAACAACAAGAAAAAATTATGTGTCAACTGGACTGCGCTAAATGGTCGAATAATCAAATATCGTAATTAACCCACAATTCTTACAAATGGCACAACTCACACAATATACAGTGTCGCCCCTTAGGAGAAAATAATTCCATTCTAATTAACTTCGCTCAACCGAATAGAATTATATCTTTATCTAATGGACATATATATTTATATAATGGACATTACTAGTTAATTTTTTTTATTAAAATATTTATAAGTTAGGCGGTGAATTATAACTTCTTGGTGTGATTACAGAATTATCATAGACATAAAGCATGAAGTATACGGTTACAATCATATGTACCATAATATGGAGTGATTCTAATTAACAAGGAAGGAGGGATGAACTACATGTACATGTACAATTACATAGTTCGGAAACAACGTCATTTTGAATATTTATAAATGAACCATAAGAGCTAAGGAAAATATTCAAACTAAATATTGGTGGACAATGCACCCACCATTCGTTACTTTTCGTTATTTTGCCAAGAAAGAAATTCTGTTGGCATTACAGCAACAATTTTGAATGTGGGGTGAAATCCCATCTACACAAATCGTGCATTTACTTAGCCGTATTAACATACAATGAAATACCCTGGTGAGTTTGACAATAATAAGGTGCACTGTTATTCTTCAATAGCATTAATGTTGACAGTACATAAAACAGTTTTTTTTTTTTTGTTAATTTATATTCAATATTGTGCAAAATTTACATGCAGAATTATTAGCAATTCTTTATTATTTAACACAGTTAATGTAAACTTCCAGGAACTGCATCTGACACAGGGCTTATTCTAGGAGTTCAAAGTCACTCCCAAGATGTGGGTTTAAAGTAATCTCATATAACGATCACTTGACAATAATTAAATATTTTCTTAATATAAAGTGATTAAATAGCTCTGTAATTACCCAAGGGACAATTAATTGAACCAAACAGCCCACGTGTCCATATACTACAAACTACAGGTGTACTTATATAGAAAAGGTGAATTTCACAAAAATTGAAAAAAGGAAAACTTTAAGACAAATATTCCAAACAGGCTGATTTAAAAAAACTGAACTGGTATTTTAATAATATTAAATCCTCCTGTATGTTTGAAGACAAAAATTCAATCGATTCTCTGCTTAATGCGTTATCTGTATTGCATATAATATAATATATGTTTTTATACAAAAGACATTACCTTTTTGTTATTTATTTGGGTCCTGTTACTTTGAAGGCAATAGGTCAACCAGCTTTCCACTTAAGTCAGTATAATATACCCTGCAAAAATTTCAAAAATTCAATCAAGCTGTAAGTTTGAGAATCATGAGTAACAGGGTTTTCCTTAAATGGTCATTATGGCATCAGTGATCTAGACCACATTTTCTCTGTTGTTACATGTACCTTTACGTGCTGTTTGTTTCTTATCGGTCGTGTTGTACTCCTTATGACAGCAAACTCGGCAAAAGATGTCATCACACATGAACCATGCATAAAAGTCGTTGTGATAATTTTTTTGACAGCAGGCACCTACGCATGTTCTCCTGAAAATTTCGCAAAGATCCCATCGCGGCCACTCACAGCAGTTGTTACAACGACGTGAACAGCACCCAAGACACACGTAAAAGATGGGGATGTAAATTAAAACCATTCCAACAAGCACAAAAGCTGTTATTCCGGTCGGATACAAGAAGGATTTTATCACTAACACCACATTACAGACGTTAATGAGAGCTAAATAGTATTTTATCATTATTGATAAAACAACGCCGAAGACAGCTAATGCAAAAATCAAAGCAAAAGTGTAGAGAAACAAAAGGCAACAATATGAAAGCTGGTAGAGTTTTGATTGGCGCTTCACAAAGAAGCGGTTAAACAAAACAAACAAGCAGGGTGGGAGGGCAAAGCAGATGATTAAGAAGCACAGTAAGCCAACAGCCAGCATTCCATATTTGATAGGGTCTGATATACATCTCTCTGCGGGTTGGCTTGGTAATATTGGGTTATTTATGACCTCTGCAAACCCCATGCCCATTGCAATAACAACTAAAATAAGAAATACTATAATGGCTGACAGGCAGCAGCAGTGAACACGCCCATGCGACCTATATACTTCTTGTTCTGTCTTCAGATGGTGCAGAAGTCGTCGGCTTTCAAGATAAGACTTGTCGGCGTCGTGGAACACGGCGTTGTTTTTAATGAAGATATCCTTCATGCTTCTCTCCGCTCCCTGCTCGTAAATGGTCTGAAGCATGTCGATCACATGAATATCAATTTTGTCGGCGTCCCATTCTGTTTCCTGGAAAAATATAGTCAAAAATCCTTTTAAATCAAGGACGAGAGCGAATGTCTGAAATGTATGAAAACGTTATCGTGTATATCATAAACATCCCCCTTGTCCCAGTTAGTAGTATATATAAAGCCATCAGCATACATGTACATGTACGTGACCGGAATACAAGTAAACAAGGAGTGTTTACAATGTGAATTAACAGGGTTTTTTTTCCTAAAATCCTTAGCCAAACACAAACGATATGCTAAATTAAGTTAAAATTACAATATATAATAAAACTTTTATATTAGCATTGTTTTGAGGAAAATAGACAGATCAAATAAAAACGAATGTTTCTTACTTTACCTTTCCCTGACGTTCCACGTCCTCGTCGTCCATGTTGAAGGTTTTATTGAGGTAAGCAACCTTTAGAGGATACGTACTGAGGATGGTATTGTCCAGGGGGTCAGACAGGGAGAGGTCATCTCGCAAACTCTGAAACATGAAAAATCGTTTACCAGGCCTTATCAATGTGTGGTTGATGTATTAAGCAAAATTGTTTACATTGTCAGCGGGAAGTAAATAAATGTTCAATAGCGCTTTTTTAATCATATTAAAAATGAACTGTTCCTGATCTGTTGTTCAGAGAGCAAATATTAAAGATGAAATGTTATAGTTCTGGACATCAATTAACATAATGGAATACTACTTTTATGGTAACTATTAAAATACATGTTGAATACGCAAGTGGCTTTTTGACTATTTCGATTGTTCAATCGGCACAAAAACGAGGCAATTCAGTTCTTATAAGGCCTGTTTATCAATTTGACATTTTTCAAGAAGTGGACATTTAGACGGGCAAAACACCACAATAGGGGGCATTCAGAACAAGTTGATCCGTGGACTAACTGATTTGCTGATCAAATATGGCCGACCATATTTGAAATCTCGTCTCCACTTTGATTAGCGCACAGTTCGTTCTTATTATGATGTTTGCCTTGCTCCCCACACATGACCGAAGTAGGAATAAAAAATTGTCAGGTTAAAACAACCTTGAAAGTTATGGTGCTTTAAAGATGAAGACAGGTGGGTGTCAGCAGCTTGACTATCTTCTTAACTGACCAAGATATACCAACATGTTGCATATCAATAAAAAAAACTTCAACAGCTGTTCGTTTTATTAAATGACATGTACGCAAAAGTTATGTAAGAAAATATAATGCTTTCAATGCTTTTCTCAGAGAAATCATAAGGAGACCACTTTCCTAGCAACCGCCATCTACACCCCTTCACTACACTATAGGCTTACCTTGATGGCTCTAAATCCACTTTGGTTTTCCTTGGGTGTCTTGCCCATGATTTCCGTCTGTTCAACACTGAAAGTGCACTGCCAAAAATCACCAGCAGTGACAAAGAAACAGTGTTGAATTGGCCCAGTAGTCAGTTGGTTCAGTTCTACTGTCTTTTTCTCGCCTCTTTCATCGAAATCTGAAAGACGGTATTGTTGTTGTATCACTTGTAGGAACAGTAAGAAGTAGCAAACAAATTAATAATAAAAGCTTCTTCAAACAATTGCTAAAAAGTAGGGTAATTGCCATTCTAATATTTCATTGACTTTTAAAAGACGCATTCATCAGGGAATGAGGTTATGGATGGTTTTGGATAGCCTCAGCCTTTTAAGAACAAATGTATTCCTGGGTTTCACTTTTTTGTTAAAATTTAAAGGCATAATAACTCTTTGTATGAGACCTATATTTCACAATAAAAACCTTGTGAATAACTCATAGAAATATAATATATTCTGTTTTACCACAAAAACAGCAGTTATAGCTTTTATTCTGATATTTGAACTTGTCTTTAGACCACGTGACCTCCATTGATGTCTATACTCTGTTAAAATCTCTTAAGAGATTTTAACAAAAAACCAAACTTTTTAGAAAAAAACCAGGGACTAACTTTGAATGTAAAAATGGATTCATTAACCATTGGTTAGTATGGGAAAATTGTTGTTTACTCCAGAAAAATTCATTTTTTGGCCGAAACGAAGAGTTATTATTGCTTTAAGCTTGCAAGCCTAAGTACAATTATCGGCCTGAAGTTTCCATATTCATAACACTAGATAAATATTATAGTGACAATAACGACGATGTAGAGCTTTCGAACATTTTTCACCATCTCTCTTTTCTCTTTTCAAGTATTAATACTCTATTTCTCCGTACTGATCATGCGTTTACTTGTTTTCTTTCCATTGTCTTTGTGTGATTACAAGGAATTTTCCATTCTCATGTTGCAAACCACCAATTAACATTTCCTTATTAGGTAATTTCTAAGAGACTTGTTGACAACATAAAACATTTAAAATATTATTTGAATTACTCATGCTTGGACCATATCGATCCTTAGTTTGCATGTGTTTTAAACATATCAGAAACTTACAAATCTATTGAAAAATTAACCGATCAAATCAAACTATATGTGACTTTGGCATATTCCATCTTTTCCTACTACTACAATTTCTACACTTGTTGACTCTTAAAGAAATTTCACTTAAGGCCGGGTCACACTGCGCTTGCGACCTTTTTGCAACCTTTTTGCAACCACAAAATCTGGCGGTCGCTTGCGATCACTTTGCAAGCTAATTAAGAAGCTGTGGCCAATTTTGATCGGCAAGCAGTCGCAAACCGGTTGCAACAAGGTGGCAGTATGGTATCTGCAACCTCTTATAGACCATCTTCAAGTTACAGGTTACCAGTCGCACACTGTTTGCCGAGCGATACACAACCTGTCTGCAACCACTCGGTGTCCGAAAACCGGTTGCAGGACTGTAGCAATCGCTTGTCAACTGGTAGCAGCAAGGTCGCTCAGAACATATATGTTGCCAACTTGTGACAGTAGTTGCTTTCCCATAAATTCACCTCTCAAAAGACAAAAATGTTGTAGTAAAACGACTCCTTTTCAAAAAGACGGGACTGCTATAATCATTGACTTTGTTTACCTAAGAAGTAAAACTAGTGAAAAAACTCGAAAATACTGGGTGAACCCGTGGATTGCAAGACGCCCCTTGTAAGGCGATTACAAACATTTGATGAAAGAACTCCGACTTGAAAATCAGGAAGTTTTCCTTTCCTTTCCAAAAATAGAATTAACAATGTGAACTTTTGAAAAGACTACACCCTTACCTAACGAACCAGTGCTGCAATAAAAACATAAACTTGCAAACGTTTTAATCCTTATTGATCTCATAATACTCTTTAATATTTTCTTGTTCAAATACTTGGTCTCTTTGAGGTCGCAAGGTCTGTGCAGTTACGGTCACACTGAACAAAAAACCTCTTTGCGACTTTCAACTGTCACCGGTTGTAAAATGGTCGGCGACCGGTTGCAACAACTCGCAAAGTGGTTTCCAAATGAACGCTGGGTCAATATCCGGTTGCGCCAGTTTTCGGTGCAGCATCGATAACCTCCTGGCGACCGAAAAACCTACTTGTGGTATCCAACCGGTTGCTAACAGGTCGCCGACTGCTTTGCAACTGATTTGCAACCGAATGTGTGGTTTTCCCTTTGTCTTTTTATCCTAGGCGTTTGCCACTTACAATACAACGTAATTAAATCGTGACAAGTCATGCGCATCGTGTACTTTTTATACTGTCATCCTTGTAGTGAGGATACCAAGCACTGGGAAGATGTTAAATTGTTTGTGTTGAAACTATTTTTATTTAAGTCTATTGGACACATTTTACGATTTGTTCAATTATTTGTGGATAATTTTGATGTTGAAATTATGATATTAAATAACAGTTATACCTTGCTGATTAAATTGCTTTTCTCTGCATTCGTGTATTTGTTTCATTGTTTACTCTGATAATATGGCTTTGCAAATTTTAAATAACATACAGCGATATATAATTGAGGTTTTCGGCATTTTACCTATGATTTTCGCAAAATGATAAAATAAATAAACGTAGCGTCAAAAAATCGTAAATTGCATTCCCATATGGAATCTTGACCAAACCCGGTTTTCAAAATTGTAAACAGTGTAATTTGCTGACGAAGTCGAATTTTCTGACAACAACTGTCTATTGAGCAGAGTGGGATGGATTAATAGTGCTCGTTTGATTAAATGCTGAGGTACGGACGTAAGAGAACCCCCCATCTGTGATTGGTCAAGATTCCATATGGGGAATGCAGCATTGAATCCGAGGCTAGATAATCTAACTTCCCAAATTTTGCAGCATTGAATCCGAGGCTAGATAATCTAACTTCCAAAATTTGCAGCATTGAATCCGAGGCTACGAGCTAATTTCTAAGTGTTAGATCGTCGCCATAAATCAACGTCTGACTACGCCAAACTTCCCTTTATCATCACATTTTTTTTTGTTTCGTAAGTGTGAAATACCTGCCTGGTATATGATAGCATTGGAAATTGGTATAAAATATTGCCAACAAATGCAATTTATGTTTTCTTTTTCTAAAATATTATAATTTGTGACCTTGATATTTAGAAGGCTTACATAACAAATTATGAAAAAGAATTTGCCCAAATAGACCACCATCCTACGCCTATTTTATTGCAGTCGCTTGCAACCTTCCCGCGACATATTTTCGAACGCCTGCGATCGGTAAGAAACCTGTTAGCGACCGAGATACTAAAGACCGTCAATCGACCATGCAGTTACAACTGCAACCTTCTGGCGACCTGCTGCCGACTACTTGCGACTGGTAAAAAACTTGTAAGCGACCAGTCGACTAAATACGGTCAATCGAGCGTGCAGTTGTAAATGGTATGTTACTGGTTATAGCAACCTACTGACAACCAAGAAGAGACCGATAGGCAACCTTTAGGATACCGATAATTTTCATCTTTAGTCGCACTGGTTGTCGGTGCACAAAAAATGGCCTTCGTGTGTCAACGATCGCAGGCGACCTGTTAGCAACCTTATGCGACCACTTTAAAACGTATGGCAACCTCCTTGCGACTGAGGTTGCAAAGAGGTTGCCAAAAGGTTGCAAGCGCAGTGTGACCCAGGCTTTACACTTACTAATTCCCTATCCTTTTATTCGTTTGACTTCGCTTTAATCATTATCTGCAATTAGTGAAAGCGTTAGTCATTAACTCTACAACTTTCTTCAAAAAATTCGCCCTCGAATTTTAAAACTTTACAACATACGCTCCTTTTTCGTTTTTTTAAAGCAAAGCAAATACCAAATAATAGAAAATTCGTAAATTACCAAAACTAGCCACGCAATATCGATGTAGTAAGAGGTACCTTTCATAAAACAATGCCTCATGCATAGCCCCTAGGATGTCGCGGCGCCCGCGCCTAGACTAGAATAATTTATTATAAGGTCATATTTAAATTAGACATTAAGGTAAATAGAACAGGTGGTGGGTAGAGAGGAGAACTTAGGTAGTGGGAATAAAGCTGTTTGGAAATCCACGACTCTTGTTGCTCACTTCTTCTCGGTCTGTGAATCGAACCTTACACCCCGCCCCCCATTGTAACGGTGCTTGACAACGGAACTTTTATAACAGATCCATCAACAGCTGAAACTTCTTTTAATGATACTCTAAAAACGAACAGCAATGCAAGAACGCTGAAGAAAGAAAATGTATATATTATGTGCGTGCGTGTGCATGTGCGTGTGTGTGTGGCAGGTCGTTCATAAACGGTAAGAAAATCTTGCAACGTCATACTTACAGCTTATAAAACCATCCACTTTAAGAGCAAATGTCAAATCAACTTTGACTTCATACTTGTTCTTCTTTCCTCTTTCAGAACAACTGAGGTACAGAGTGACTGCGGGGCCGTTGATGGTGACAGCATTAGAATTACCACACCCGAGAGCCTTACAGACTAGTTTCCGTAAATTCTCTGTCACATTCCGTGCTGGTATCTGTCCGCGTCTGGTATCTGTATCACCTGTCGACGCGCCGGTAAGACTGCGGAGCGCCTTCTCAACTTCCTGGTCAGTTGTATCAAGGCTGAAATAGGACAGGTGCTGGACAGGACGATCCCTATTTTTGAAGGTTGGTAGAGACTTTTTTCTCATGGTTAGTTTTGGTCCGATTTCTATGCGCTGCTGGTTGGTCTTGTCTTCAATGAAAGGGACGAGTAGAAAGTCGAATTCATTGGCACGTTTGACTTTCACGCCTTCGTAGAAGCTCCCCACTGGGAATAATTTAAATTTCAAAATTTGTTGTGACGATTCATTTCCGCTTCCTGATATACTAGGTTTCAGTTCGCCTATAATTTTATCCTCCAAATAACTTTCAACGCTTTTTGTAATACCGTCTCTTTTTCCCAGCAGTTTTGCCTCGTAGATATCTACATAGCTTATATAACGGTTGAGGAAGGGATCAATTTTGTTATATTTGCTTCCTGTTTGTTGTCCCCTTCTCTTGCTGCGTGGTACGATGTCCTCTGGGTTGACTTCGAATGCAAATGGCGAGTTCAGACTCCTTTTGAAGGCCTGATAATCTGCATCGTTTAGCAAAGATAATTCCCATTTGTCGTTTTCTCTTGCGTTACTGCAAAAATAAAAAACGAAAACGTGAACATTTGCCCTTATTAAGTGTTTAGAAGACAGAAAGTGTTCAAATAAGCAACTACCATAACTTAATTTGTTCCCTATAAGTCAATGTGTGCATATTTACAATATATATGTGTGTGCGTGTGATTGTGTAGGTGTTTGAGAGAGAGAGAGAGAGAGAGGGAGAGGGTATTTCTTAATAAAAAGGTAAAATGAGTGATTAAGGTTGATTGTCCGACCAGTCTCAGCAGGATATGTAGACAATGAGCCATAATTTTGGGACAGTTTCTAAATGCACACACACACACACACACACACACACACACACGCACGCGCGCGTGCTCCACAAATCGAAAGTAGGTGTCATTTTGTCATGTCAGTATTTTTACCAACAGAACACACAACTTATTACGTCGCAATCAGCAGCGCCCTGCTTCGATCTTTCCCCGTTAACGTGTTTCTAACCTCTAATGTATTTCTAGCAAGGAAAACCTATCTTACCTGTTGGCAGGTACATGTAATAGCTCAGTGTCCTCCATTGTAAAGAGCACAGTAACGCCCCTTATGAGGTCGCACACCCCCAAAAATGTCGCGCGATTCTCGCGACCCTTGTCTCGTGAAGTTAGATAAGATAAGTTTTTACATGTAGATATTGGTAATATTTTAACGTATATGATTTTATGTTGAAATATGGGTATAAAAAGGACTTCGAGTGAAGTGATTTCTCTGCGGCTCCGTGTGAAGTTTTCGGTCTGCAGGCAAAGGAGTTGCAATTGTCAATTTAACCCTCTATGATGACACACTTAATACATTGACCCATCACTGGGTGGAAATCATCGGCAACTCTAAGTCAATAAAAGCAATGTATTTTCCACACCCAGGACTTCTCACTAGGTAGATATTTTGCCGTGCTGGAGGAACTGTTGAAACAGCTTAGTGTGAAAAAATAATTTCCACTTACAGATCTGATGATTATTTAAAATACGCAGGTCACGTTCGAAAATTAGCATGATCGGGCCATTTTTCCACAGTTGTGCTGTTTTTATACTTTTTTCCTCATCTATGCAGCACCGATAACACGTTAAGTGGAAACAGTTTTACCCTTTTGCCTTGAAACTTACAGAACTGATGGATATTCATATTATATACATCAAGTTCGAAAATCAGCATGATTGGGCCATTATTTAATAAGTAATATTGTTTTTTCTCTTTTTTTTCAGCATGTATGCAACACTGATAACACATTTCATGGAAAACCGACTGGCCTATTGTCTTGCATCTCACGGGAGTGATCAATCTTTCTAAAATACAGATCAAGTTTGAAAATAACCTTGATCAGCTAAGTTTTGATGAAGTTATGCCTTTTTTATATAAACGTGGTTTTTCTTCAGATTTAATTCTTAGGCATGTTAACAGTCTCATTATAGAACTAATTAGATATGTAAAAGTGTTCTTTTGACATTCTCTGCTTCTCAACAAAATTGTTAGTTGCTTACATAAAAATGACGGTAAACTTGTTATCGTGCTTTGTGTAATAAAGTGTCAAAAATGGAAATGAACTCATATCATTGCAGTTCGTTAGATTCAATCATTCACTATGTGCATGATTAAAATTCAGTGTTGATTGACTGTGCTGTTATAAGCATTATTTATTGTTGCATCAAAATTGACAAAAGGACCTATTTTCTGCATCTTTATTTTCTGTTTTTATGTCTGTACATTTGACAGTTTTTCTGCCTCGTTTTCTCCTTATTATTTATTTTATGACAAAATATTCTTTTTTGATATTCCACAAATAAAAACCATCACGCACGGTTGATCAGCAATCGGGTAAAAATCATACTGTTTCAAAACGTACCTAAACTTGAAGAAAGACATGTATATTTAACTTTTTCAATTCCTTTTGAGTGACACCGAACGAACAGAAAAGTCCCCCCTAGCTGTTCGAGGATGGTTCATTTAAACCTCACATTAAGATTACCTATACAAGGTGGTCTAGGTGCTGCTAGATCGAGGAAAAGAAAATCGAACCTTTCACAACAGTGGCGGATTTAAGGGGGTGAGGGGGTCCTGACCCCCTCCCCCTTCGATTTCTGAAAAAAATCACACCAATGGTCCCCCCTCCCTTGAAATTTTGACGAGCTGCGTCATAGTTCTTAACCGTTCCAAATGGCACCATTCGCCCTCTAAAATACCAGATATTTTCGGGGCCCTTTAGTGGACCCGAAGCCCACGACGGGTGAGAGGGGGGTCAGGGTCAGCCTAGTATCCGTGGCCTGTCATTTCTAAAAACTGGTCCTCCCTTCAAATAATCCTGGATCCGCCCCTGCACAATGTTGGCGTTTAACTAGTTGAGCTTGCTGCTGAATGTACTTTATCACTCACGGTTGATTACTCGGGTAAAAAAAATGGTTCTGGTTCAAAACTTATCTAAATTTGAACAAGCCATGTCTATTTACACTTATATTAGCAAACAAATTAAAGTCACCTGTTGCGACCTAAACTATTATTTAACAATACTTTGTCATAACTACCGGATATCTGTGGGTTTAATGTATGATATCTATCAATTCATGATATCATACTGTATATTAAAACTAAAATGGTGAAAACTTTCCTATGATGTGTACACCTCAACGCTGTTAACAGTATCGCACGACCGAGGTTGCATTTTATCAGCAAAGAATTATTGCGACCTTAAAAAGTTCAATGTCCACGGTATATTAAGCCTAACATGTGGATATAGTATCACATCTAACTCCTCATGCCTTATCGTGCAATTATTTGACTGAGTTCAATATGTTGTTGTGCTGACCTCAGAGTATGCTGATAAAGACCGAGGCTGTTTTATAAGTATAAGCTGGGTGTTTAGACACTTGGATGACATATTTTAAGTGTGTGAAAGAAACAAAATATCAGGGCTATCAATTAACTCCGTCTTTGGATTTTAATACCCTTGAGTAGAGAGAGAGAGAGAGAGAGAGAGAAGGGGGTAAGCAAACTTTTTAACGCTGCTCGTGCTTACAGAAAGCTGTGTATAGAGAAAATACTGGTTTATTACAAATGCGTTGTTACAGAGTCATCATGTATTTTCAAAGATATTTTATTCAAATGGAATACATGCAGTTGATAACAGCATGTGCATGTCTGAACAACAATCTAAAATTCAAATCTTATTCAAAAGTCATCTTTTCATAACTCTATAATTTCTGAACAAAATAAAGCTATAATAGTGTTGGTTATAAAAGGAAAAAAACTTCAAAAACGTCTGTAGTATCTGTGTAAGGTGACGGGAGATTCTTTATCAAGTTAGTATTTATTGAAAAAGGACAGCCAAGACTGGTTCCCTGCAAGCCCTAGTTGACCAAGGTACCAACCTGACTGCTACAAGACATTACATGTCTTCACAACCGACTACTTATATAACAAGCATTAGATTGCAATCATGCATTTGCATGTGATAACGCAGAATAAGCTAATTTTCTAATTCTACAGATACTAAACTCATCCTCCACATCTGCAGCAATATTATCCACCCGTTGTTTATGCTCCGGTGGCTATTGTGTGTCCTGTTTGGTACCTTCAAGAATCGTTTCTTTTTATTTGCCTTTGCCTTTCGATCCAGTGTAAGACGTTAAAGCCTGTTAAAACATCAATTTACCCCTTTCAGTCTGCATCGGTGACTTGTGACCCTGGTGACTCTTCAGCTTCAACACTTGGGTCTTGGAGCTGTTCGTCCGGTTCTTGTTCCACGTCTGAGACTTCCTGTTGGTGATCTCTGTCGGTTCCAGGATCTTGGCTGTCATCAGTGGTAACTTCAGAACGGGGGGAAACCTCCACATCCAAACTGATTTGAGAAGAGGACGCTTCCCCGCTTTCGCCGTCNTATTGATTATTGATGATTAGTTATTTATTATTGGTGATTATTGAAATGTATACATTTTTGAGTAAGTAAATTTGAACACGTAAATAACCGTTAGTAAGTACATTGTTGTAATTTTCTTTTTCTTTTCTTCTTTTTTAGTTTTTACGTGTCTTGTGAATCCATGTGAATAAACCAAGATCCAGTGAAAAACACATGCCTTTTCTTTGACTTTTATTTAACCTATATAACCCCTGCGTGTTATATGGATATATTTTAAACAAGTTACAGTGAAATAAAACTTGTATTGTTTAGTCTTTCTTATTTGAAAGAAAATGAGGCATCTTCTCTGCATAGTAGTAAATTATATGAATATTTATTATGGTGTTCAGCATTTTTGTCACAAACTTAAAATACCAATATATATAATATATATATACAAGTCGGCATAAAAACAATCCAAGCAATAAATGATCCAGACAAGTGCCATTTATCCAAAAAATGTCCATTTCATGAGATAAATAACCTTGATTCAATTTATTTACATCTGATGAGTTCGTAGTTTAGCAGTCACCACCACTGCGCATGCGCAGATGGTCTTTATTGCGTAGTTTTAGTGTTGATTATTTTTAATATAATTTATCCATTTTGTGTTTTGAAAAAATATTATTTCATTTTTTGGTACCTGAATATATGCTGTAAACATCTTATATAGCCATCTTACATAACTACGTCGGCCATACGAGTTATTTGTCAGTGAATATGGGGTTACCTGGGTCGGCTGTGTCATTTCCAAACTAAACTGTTGATTCAAAGACACTGTATTTTATTTTCAGATGGTGCAGAAATATATAAGAAAATCTAAAAAAGGTAAAGTATAATGAAGAGACAATAAAGCACGCTATACAACATTACCGAACCACCACTAATGGATATAGAAAAACTGCGTGAAAATTTGACATTCCATGTTAAACATTACGAGTTTATATTAAGAAAGTGCCTGAGTGAGACTGCCCCACACTAATATCATTTGATTACAAAAAAAAAAAAAAAAAAAAAAAACTTTTACTACTTTTACTAAAGAAAATTCTGACAGTGAAGATGAATGTCTGCAATTCACAACAGGAATAGTACATTCAACTACTGCCAGAGAGACATTGGGTTCAATGTAAAATTAATTTTGTTTCTCGGTATTTCCCACATTCTTTTTGGACTTTGGGATATCTATCTGGTGGGTAACAAGTGCATACCCTTAAGTATTTTGACAAAATATCATGATTACCCTCATTTGCCTTAGAAGTACGTATAAAATCTAATGCACCAGTTTTCAGATGGGGAAAAGAAGGCCATCTTCGATTTCCCCAAAATGATCAAATATGGACATTAATTACCTAACAGATATGTATCATGGGATAATAATACTAAAAAAACAGAATAACAACTGAATTCAGCTTCATTTTATATGTAAGCCTATCTCCCGCAGGTATTAACTGAACCCCACCTTCTATGGCTAATGGCAGCCATTTTGTTTTGTTTTCTTTTCAAAAAGGATACACATAACATTCTCATCATATATATATATTATGAGAATTAAAAAGATGTGGAAAATACTCAGAAACCAACCTAATTTATCAATTAATATTATATCTCCATGGCAGAAGAAGCCCTACAGTACACCATGTATGTGTATTCTAGTATTCCTTTGATATGGTGACCATCTTGGATTTTCCTCGAAATGCCTAAGAATAAAGGTTAGTTACTCACCACAAATATATTATTTGTGTAATAAGAAACAATTAGATAGTGGGCAATGCATATTCCTAGTTGGCATTAGTTAGTTGAAAACCCGTGAACATGATCTAGCATTCCTATGCCATATGGCGGCCATCTTGGATTTGTCAAAAAGTCCAATGACACTTGTTTGTTATCTGACACATATGCATAATATGGGTAATAAGGATGTGGAAAACATTGAGAAAATACTTAATATGATAAAGATCAACATAGGTATGTATATATTTCTACAGAATTTCACATATTGGCGGCCATTTTGGATTTTTTGGCCAAACGGTAATTTTTTTCCGTGGGCTACGGCTCTCATTTGATTTAGTATGTCAAAAGGTACCCATATGCAAAATTCAGTGAATTATCCGCCGTGTCACGAATTTTTCCTTTAGCCACCGGACTATACTGCATGAAAACTTAGCTTTTGTATATCCTGAAAGGTGATAAAAAGGGTATATTTTATTCATCTTTTCACACCTTTCCTATCCTTTTTTACGAAAGATGTAAAAGATGGATCTTTTGTATGACTTTTATATATGTGAACAGGTATACAAATGGCCCACTTCACTGAAAGCAAAAGGTCGTTATTTCAGCTGATCTGATTACTCTGTAGGGTATTCAACACGTTATTTCGCTAAAGTCGTCACCGCGTAGCGTATCGGAACTGTGTGTATGACGACCGCGGGTGTTCAAGTGGCTGAGAGCGGTGAGTTTAAATATAGATCGCAGTCACAGTTGCTACTGGATTGGTCAGTGCTGTTACGTGCCCTTTAGCGAAATTTTCCGTTTGGGCATTCCCATGTAGAAAAAAAAAAAACCTGACCCGCCAAAGTAATGTAACGTAATACATGTGTTTTCAGGTCCAAATTGCTGTGTATGACGTTGTGGGATTTATGTGCCTCTGCCTTGGCCCGACTTAATAGAGCTGTGCACACCATTTCTAAGGATGATTTTAGTGTCAATAAATAATCATGGGCACACCGATAGTTTTTAAGGCGTTTATACCCATCTCTGTACGCCCCTGGGTTAAAATGGTATCGTCCTCTGTGTGTTCTAGTAGACTCACCTCCGGCTTAGCTGACTCCTTTCAGAAAAAAACTAATTTACGTTGACAGAACGTCAGCAGTATAATCCCTTTGATCCCTTTGTTGCTTCTCTAAATACACTCCAAAGACTGACCAAACCCAGGCGTTTTTATACAAGGGCAGAAATTGCCGAAAAGACCACCGCTCACATTTCTGACCACAGAACATGCAACTGTATGCATCAATTGTTTCGAGAGTTATGTGGTAATTAGGTAACACACCTGGCTACACATGGAGTGACACTTTCGTTTTGGATTTAAAATAGTTAGAGAGAATATAAATATTTTGTAGAAAATTTACTCGCCAAAAATGATATTCCATATTAAGTAGTAACCCTGTATTTTGAAAAATTTTTGGTAATCTAAGGATTTTTTCGATAACCCAAGAAAGGTGCAAAAGGCATGAATTAGAGTGTGAATGCAGAGGAGCACAAACCTCCCAATAATCCGGAACAAATCCGCATTTTAGCATGACTGGGGCATTATCCCTTAAAACAGAACTGTTACCTTTGTGAAGGCAAGCTGCGGCGCCTGCAGGAGATAATTTCAGCATGCGGTGTAACCGTACGCTATTAGACACTTTACCCTTAACGAGAACACCCTAATGCTAATTATGTGTAAATTTGGTGATATTTGATAGCGTCTTTTCAATTTAATGAACATTCCTTTGCCTCTTTGAAAACCTTAGTGTGGTACATTTTATAAATTTGAAAGATGGTATAAATATGGATATTTTTACCGCAATTTGTATTTTCTAAACCATTTATCCATTTAAGCCTCGGTCACAACCAGACGCACGAATTTTAGGATCGTACGTTCCCTACGAATTTTGGGTGCAGTGGAGGTCGTGGATTTCGTAGAGGTAGAGGAGGTAAAGTCGCAGGGTCCACGTGAGATGTACTGCTCTCTAAGCTTCTTTCTCTTGTCTTTTGGAGGCATATTAAATGCAGAATTGAACAAAATTTGAAATTTTTGAAAATTGTTGTACACGTTGCGCAATCGACGTTTATTGGCGAGACACGATTGTGCGTCGTGAGCACGCCTTTCATACTCCAGCGCCTTTCATACTGCAGATTTAAATGAGTCAGACTTCCCCTTTTGTTTACGCAAATATAAGATACTGTTAAATTAAAAATTTGAGAAAATTGATCTGCATAGCAGTGCACGTAAGCCTAGAATGACCACAAATATCTTTTAATCGCAACACCCTATCATTGCGCATGCTCCAATAACGTCAAAAACATTTTCCCGCTATACTTCGAAACACGAGAATGTTCAATTCTTTGCTATACGCCTTCATAACAACAAAGACATCAAATGGATTTTGCCAGCGCACTAGTATAAATTCAAAAAGTTAGGGTAAATGGTAAAAAATGCGTCAATCATTCTATTACATGTGCAAAGATGTAGAAACTGACAATCTGCAATCAAGCGAATCTGCTTCGTATCCATCCTTGGAAGAATCAGATTTGCAACGGCCTTTTCCAACATCTGTCATTCATTTGCTACAGCAGTAGCTCTGCCTGAGCGAAGTGAATGCAACCTAATTTCCAAATCACCAACTACTTTTCTTAACCTACCGACTAAACATTCTCTGGTTCTAGTGTAACTCAAACATTTGTTTTTACTAAGTAGAGCGCATTTGACTTTGGATCTATATATATGGGTTTAAATAATAAATCATCACTATCGACATTAATGCAAGGCACTTCAAAATAACGTTTGGTCATTGCATAAGGAAACGCTATTGTTGTTCCTTTAAATACACGGTACAACTACCTCTTTACCCAAACGATATTGGTCTGGCTCTTCCTTATAGTCCGGTTGCTTAGGGCAAAAAAATGGCCAAATCGTGACACGGCGGATAAAAGCACCAAATTTTGCATGTGGGTACCTTTTGACATACTAAGTCAAATTAGAGCCGTAGCCCACGGAAAAAAATTACCGTTTGGCCAAAAAATCCAAAATGGCCGCCAATGTGTGAAATGATGTAGAAATATATACATACCTATGTTGATTTTTATCAAATAAAGTTTTTTCTCAATGTTTTCCACATCCTTATTACCCATATTATGCAAATATGTCAGATAAGAAACGAGTGTCCTTGAACTTTTTGAAAAATCCAAGATGGCCGCCGTATGGCATAGGAATACTAGAACATGTACAAGGGTTTTTAACTAATGCCAACTGGGAAGATGCATTGCCCACTATCTAATTAATTTAGTTTCTGAGTGCCTTATTACAGAAATAATATATTTGTGGTGAGTAACTAACCTTTATTCGCAGGCATTTCGAGAAAAATCCAAGATGGCCGCCATATCAAAGGAACACTATAGTATACACATAGGGCTTCTTCTGCCATGGAGATATAATATTAATTGATAAATTAGGTTTGTTTCTGAGTATTTCTACATATGTGATGAGAATGTTATGTATATCCTTTTTGAAAACAAAACAAAATGGCTGCCATTAGCCATAGAAGGTGGGGTTAAGTTAATGCCTGCGAGAGATAGGCTTCCATATAAAATGAAGCTAAATTCAGTTGTTTTTTATTATCATTATTATTATTATTATTATTATTATTATTCCGTGATACATAGCTGTTAGGTAATTAATGTCCATATTTGATCATTTTGGGGAAATCCAAGATGGCCTTCTTTTCCCCATAAGAAACCTGGTGCATTGGATTTTATAGGCACTTCTAAGGAAAATCAGGGTCATTATGATATTTTGTCAAAATACTTAAGGGTACACACTTGTTACCCACCAGACAGATATCTCAAAGTCCAAAAAGAATGTGGGAAATACCGAGAAACAAAATTCATTTTATATTAAACCCAATGTCTCTCTGGCACTAGTTGACTGTACTATTCCTATTGTGAATTGCAGCAATCTTGAATTTTCTCAAATACGCAAGATGCACACTTCCTACACACCAGATTTATATAGAGTGAGGTTAATAAGGATGTAAACATGTCTGAACATCAAACTTTATTTCATGTTGGAATCAATGTCTGAACTTTTCCATTAATTGACACCTATGTGCATTTGAATGATATATTCCTATCGCAACTGGCAGCTATCTTGGTTTTTCTCCGAATACTACTCAAGGATACATACACTTTCTACACACACAGAGTCTTTCAAAAGGATAAATAGGATGTGAAAGGGAAAACATTTAAAACAATCTTAAGTTAACTACATTTAAATTGTACTCAGTGTATCTCATTATTTGATTATCTGTACGAATATTCTAATGACAAAAGACAGACATCTTGAATTTCTTCAGAATACTTAAAGATGCACACATGCTACAGACGAGGTATACACCATAGGGGTAATAATAAATGGAAAGAAAAACGTAAATTATTTTTAAAACAAACTCATGGTAATGTAATTGTATAACAAACCACAGGCAGCAATTGAAACTTACCCATTAGTATTCCTATGTCAATTGTAGCTATCTTGGATTTTCTCAGAATAGATTTAACCCATTAGTTTTAACCCTTTGTAATACTAGAAGAATTCCTATGACATATGGCGGCCATATTGGATTTTCTCAAAATGCCCAAGAATGCATGTTAGTTACTCACCATATACATATTTCGTGGGTGGAAAGGATGTGGAAAACACTCAGAAACAAACTTAATTTGATAGTGGAAAATTAATCTTTCCAGTTGCCATTAGTTAAATCCCGCGTATACTAGAATTCCTGTGGCACATGGCAGCCATCTTGGATTTTCCAAAATGCCCAAGAACATTTAGTAGTTACTCACCACGGACATTTTATGTGGGTAATTTGATAGTGGACAACGTATCTTTCTAGCTGGTATTAGTTGTGCACTAGTATTCCTATGGCTGTTTCTACGGCATATGACAGCCATCTTGGATTTTTTCAAAAAGTCCAAGGAAACTTGTTTGCTATCTGACATATATGAATAAAATGGGAAATTAGGGTGTGGAAAACTCTGAGAAAATGATTTATTTGATAAAAATCAACATGGGTATGTACATATTTCTAAAGAATACCATAAATTGGCGGCCATTTTGGATTTTTTTACCAAACGGTAAATTGTTTGGGAGGGCTACGGCTCTTATTTGATTTAGAATGTCAAAAGGTAACTACATGCCAAATTTGGTGCTTTTATCCGCCGTGTCACGATTTTTTCCTTAAGCCACCGGACTATATTTAGACACTTGGATTACACATTTTAAGTGTGTGAAAGAAACATAATATCAGGTCTATCAATTAACTCCGTTTTGGGAGTTTAAACCCCTTGAGTATCGAGAGAGAGAGAGAGAGAGAGAGGGAGAGGGAGGGAGGAGGGGGTAAGCAAACTTTTTGACGCTGGTCGTGCTTACAGAAAGCTGTGAATATAGAAAATACCGGTTTATTACAAATGCGTTGTTACAGAGTCATTATGTATTTTCAAAGATATTTTATTCAAATGGAATACATGCAGTTGATAACAGCATGTGCATGTCTGAACAACAATCTAAAATTCAAATCTTATTCAAAAGTCATTTTTTCATAACTCTATTATTTCTGAACAAAATAAAGCTTTAATATTGTTGGTTATAAAAGGAAAAAACGTCAAAAATGTCTGTAGTATCTGTGTAAGGTGACGGGGGATTTTTTATCAAGTTAGTAATTATTGAAAAAGAAACAGCCAAGACTGGTTCCCTGCAAGCCCTAGTTGACCAAGCTACCAACCTGACTGCTACAAGACATTACATGGCTTCACAACCGACTACTTATATAACAAGCATTAGATTGCAATCGTGCATTTGCATGTGATAACGTAGATTTAGCTAATTTTCTAATTCTACAGATACTAAACTCATCCTCCACATCTGCAGCAATATTATCCACCCGTTGTTTATGCTCCGGTGGCTATTGTGTGTCCTGTTTGGTACCTTCAGAAATCGTTTCTTTTTATTTGCTTTTGCCTTTCGATCCAGTGTAAGACATTTAAGTCTGTTAAAACATCAATTTACCCCGCTTAGTCTGCATCGGTGACTTGTGACCCTGGTGACTCTTCAGCTTCAACACTTGGGTCTTGGAGCTGTTCGTCCGGTTCTTGTTCCACATCTGAGACTTCCTGTTGGTCATCTCTGTCGGTTCCAGGATCTTGGCTGTCATCAATGGTAACTTCAGAACGGGAAACCTCCTCAACCAAACTGATTTGAGAAAAGGACGCTTCCCCACTTTCTCCAGGNGGTGACTCTTCAGCTTCAACACTTGGGTCTTGGAGCTGTTCGTCCGGTTCTTGTTCCACGTCTGAGACTTCCTGTTGGTGATCTCTGTCGGTTCCAGGATCTTGGCTGTCATCAGTGGTAACTTCAGAACGGGGGGAAACCTCCACATCCAAACTGATTTGAGAAGAGGACGCTTCCCCGCTTTCGCCGTCATGTCTTGTTTGTTCACTAACTGACGCTTCAGACTGGTCTACGGTTTGTAAAGCTCCTCCTGTCTCTCGTTCGTAAGTGACGGCCACTCGTTCCTCAACTGCTCCACTCAGGCCAACTGTTTTCTGAAACCGTGCCGTGGCCCTGTCAAAGACCGAGGCCCGCAGAGGTCCACGAATGAAGCCCTCTTCATACATCCTACGACAGCAAATACGACAGAAGATGTCATCACACATGAACCAAGCAAAAACGTCGTTGTGGTAGCTTTTTTGGCAGCAGACGCCCACGCATGTTCCCCTGAAACTAGAGCAAAGGTCCCAACGCGGCCATGAGTGTGTGCCCCACATGCAATGACGCCCACAATATCTAAGGCATATATAGAAGATGGAGATGTAAAGAAACACCAGCCCAACGCCGGCAAAAGATATCCCTGCGGCCACGTGGAAATAGTCTTCCATATCCGACACAACTTGGCACGCGTCCATGCGAGCAAAGTAGAATAGAATCAAAATGGTTAAAACAATGCCGAAGACAATTAATGCAAAAATCAAAGCACAAATGTAGAGAAACAAAAGGCAGCAAAATGACAGTTGGTACAGTTTTGACTGGCGCTTCACACAGCAGCGGTTAAACAAAACAAAGGAACAGGAAGTCAGAGCAAAACAGACAATCCCCATCAATAAGCAAAGTAAGCCAACTATAACCGACCCGCTACTAATGGATGCTGTTATACATATTTCTTTTGGTAATGTTTTGTAATTTATGGCCTCATTAAATGTCAGAGCCGTTATAGCAACTAAAATGAGTAGCACTATAATGATTGACAGGCAGCAGCAGTGGCCACGCCCATGTAATTTATACAGTTTCTTTTCTGTCTTCAGATGGCGCAGAAGTCGTCGGCTTTCAAGATAAGACTTATCGGCGTCGTGGAACACAGCGTTGTTTTTAATGAAGATATCCTTCATGCTTCTTTCAGCTCCCTGCTCGTCAATTGACTGAAGCATGTCAACCACATGTTTATCAATTTCAGCAGCGTTCCATTTTGTTTCCTGAAAAATATAAGCAAATAATGAGTTTTTAGATCAGGAGCACTAAATATTTACATGAATCTGCCCCTCAAGGGTGCGCTGCAACACTAAACAGAGTTTTCAAAGACACGTCCATTGTGTAAATTATACCAATTTCTTGTCATTTGTCTGTTAATTCATGTTACATCTGAAATGTAAGGTGTTGAAGCAAAATGCAACAGACTCTTTTTTTTTCAATCTGGGTGTAGGACGCACGAGTATATTTTTACACGTTCTCTTTACCTTTCCCTGACGTTCCACGTCCTCGTCGTCCATGTTGAAGGTTTTGTTGAGGTAAGCGACCTTAAGAGGATACGTACTGAGGATGGTATTGTCCAGGGGGTCCGATAGGGAGAGGTCATCTCGCAAACTCTGTAACGTGAAAAATCATTTACCAGGCCTTATCAATATTCAATAGCTCTTTTTGTGAGCCTATTTTTGTATGACTATTGACGCAGATCAATCAATGGATTGGAAATAGCTTTCTCTTAGGACTTTTTCAGGAATCAATCAATTGTTCCTGTTCTGTTTATCAACTGACAGTAATGACATTCTACTTTTAAAGCAGCTTTAAAAATGAAATTCGCATATTCATGTGTGCGGCTTTGCCTTTTCAGATGAAAGTGCAATCTGCGCAAAAACGTAATAATTCAAGAAATCCTTTAATGAGTTCAGGACAGTTTTCAACATGCGTATTTCCATTTGACAAAATATAACAATATCACTGCGGTATTCGGCTTATTTCCCTTTTCAGGCCATTTAAAAAATTTCAAGAACACGAGTTTTATGTTATTTGAATTTTTTTATCTTTATTCGCTTCATTTCTTAATTTAGTTGACTTTAATCTAATTAAATAGAATAAAAAAAGGCACGTGTTTTATACACTATATTCTCACCTTGATGGCTCTTAATCCGCTTTGGTTTTCCTCAGCTGTTTCACGGATGATGTAGGTCTGATGATAACTAAAGCTGCACTGCCAAAAATCACCAGCAGTGACAAAGAAACAGTGGCGAATTTGCTTCGTCAGGTCGTGGCGACGTCTAGCGGTCAGTTCGTTCAGTTCCACTATCTTTGTTTTATTGTCACCCTCATCGAAGTCTGAAAGACGATATTGTTGTAACATCAGGTTTAGGAATATTATTTAATATATTTCAATTTACAGTAGCTGAGTGTTGAATTTACAGAATGTTTTATATGTTTCAGATTAGAGCAAACATTAGAACCTGGACTACTTACTAGAACCTGCGATGGAAACGGCTTTCGGAAGAATAGTAACAAGAAGTAGAAGTTGATATCCACGACCTATAGATCTGCTGTTTTATGTTTTTATATTTCATTCCGATAGACAGACAGACAGACAGACAGACAGACAGGCAGATGTTCATCAACTTTCAGTTTTCTTCAAAAGGATTTTCATTTTACATGTGTCAGGCAGAAATGAACAGTGATGCGGTAATGCTTTACACAGAAAAGTGTGCGTGCTGCGTGCGTGCGTGCGTGTGCAACAATTTTTTTTTTTTTTTTTTTNTTTCTTCAAAAGGATTTTCATTTTTCATGTGTCAGGCAGAAATGAACAGTGATGCGGTAATGCTTTACACAGAAAAGTGTGCGTGCTGCGTGCGTGCGTGCGTGTGCAACAAGTCTTTTTTTTTTTTTTTTTTGACAGAGAAAATCGTTTGAATATCCCACCAAACCATACATGAACTCACACTGTAATGGAACCTCCACTTTAAGCGCCAATGTCAAATCAACTTTTACTGGGTATTGGATCCCAGCTCTTCCTATTTCTCTCCCAAGACACCTCAAGTACAGGCCGTTTTCCTGTGTTCCTGGACAACTCAGGTACAGAGTTACCGCAGGCCCTTTGGTGGTGACAGAATTAGAATTGCCACACCCAAGAGCCTCACAGACCATTGCCCGTAAACCCTCCGTCACATTCCGTGCCGATATCTTTCCGTTGCCACCTGTCGACGCGCCGGTAAGACTGCGGAGTGCCCTCTCAACTTCGTGGTCATTTGTACCAAGGCTGAAATAGGACAGGTGCTGGACAGGACGATCCCGTATATTTTTGATAGTTGGTAGAGAATTTCTTGTCATGGTTAGTTTTGAGCCGATTTCGATGCGCCGCTTGCTGGCTGTGTCTTCAATGAAAGGGACAAGTAGATAGTCGAATTCATTGGCATGTTTGACTTTCACGCCCTCGTAGAAGCTCCCTGCCGGCATCAGTTCAAAATTCAACATTAAATTTGACGATATATTTCCACTTTGTGATCTGTTCAATTTGTCTAAAATTTCCGTATTTAAGTACGAACGAACTCGCTCTTCCACATCCTCGGCATCCTTCAGAAGTCTTGCCTCGTAGGTGTCTACATAGCTTATGTATCGGTTCAGGAAAGGATCACTTTTTATTTTTCCCCTTGCATTTACAGACTCAGTGGAAATTTGCCGTCTGCTCCCGTCCACTCGGTCGCTGTTTGGTAATGTGTCGTCTGGCAAGGGGGCGGCTCTGAATGCAAATGGCGAGTGAAGATCACTCATTAATTTCTGATACTCTTCACTGGTCAGTAGCGATGGGGCGTTTTCCTCCATAGTGTTCCTGCAATGAAAACGTGAAATATCTGTGTTTATTAAATGTTTTACAATTGGTATAGCTCTCTTTGTGTGTGTGTGTGTGTGTGTGTGTGTGTGTGTGTGTGAGAGAGAGAGAGAGAGAGAGAGAGAGAGAGAGAGAGAGAGAAGGTGGCGTTTTAAATGAAAATGTAAAATATGTTGATATCCTGTCCTACGCCCTGAGTACTGAGTGTATTATTACTACAAACAGCTATTTTTGGTTCAAAAGAATTGACATGCATTGTTCATGGGTCAAATGCTCAACATAATAGCAATGCTCGCTGCCATTATCAATGTATAGGCCGATATAGATGACGGTATTCTTTTTAGTAAAAAGGCACACGCACTGCTGTGAATCATAATACAAGTATGAAATTGTTCGCCTAAACAAATAAGGGTTCAGGCAGAATTTGATTTAATAAATAATGGTCCTAACTTGTAACGGCAATAAACTTCATTGAGCCACTTCTCAAACTGATGATGCTTGATCTTTGCTCCTTTTAAATGCGACACTTTCCCTTTGTTATGTTATCGTCTAGTGATGCACGTTTATTACCTGTGTAAGTCAGTACATGTACATTTAAAAACAATCTGTCGTGGGGCCTATATTTGGCCTACACCAGCACTGAAATCACGTCACATAAGTAAGTCTATACATGCTGCTTGCTATCCTTGGTAACGAAGGCTGATTACAAAGACGTCTAGGGTCTGTTTTTCATATTTTCTATATATACTGTCTAAGACATCCTAGCTTACGGTCTGTCCATTGCCCTGAAATCCATTCAGTAAAACCCAATACAATCCATTCTATAGGAAAATCAATACTAGGCATATACCAAGTACAATGAATTATAGATTCACCTAGTAAAGAAGATGAGGCGAAATGAAAGCGACGGTGTGCAAAGTTGATTGTACTCAAGGAAAGTGGATGTTTTTTACCCGCACAACCGTCGGTTCCAGCACCACTCTGTCGTGATCTTTCCCCGTATCTATCTATCCTGGGTTGTATTTCTTTTGAAGGAAATCTAGCTTACCTGTTATGTACCTTTCGATGACGAGGTTAGCAAGTCGAGATTGTCACACCCTCGTGTGCCGTTGTCTTACCTGAAGCGCGTGACCTGAAAAAAGCGCTGTGGTTGATAGTAAGGCAAACCAGGTCAAACATTGTGTCGAGTTAACCAACTGCATTGCTCCTAGTATAACACACCTGATAAATGAGAGCAGTCTCTACGCTATTTGCATGCCTCGACAAAAACCTAGATCGATCACTGATGGATAGATGGAAACACAAAGCAAGTCCTGCTATTCACATATTATGCGAGGATCTGTCACGCCTTTATTTTCTTCTTTTTTGCCTTTACATGGCACGCGGAATAATTGGCAATATGTCACTGTGTGAAATGGTATATGAGAGAGTAAACCGAATTCAAATGCACAATGACTTTACATTGGAATATCAACGAAACGGGCAATCAAAATGTGCACTGAGAACGCCCAATTGTGACAGATGAGACGTTACAATTCACTACAACCGCACTCATTCTCCCAAACACAACACAACTACTTGTGAATACGTTTTTTTAGGTCAACCAACAATCCAAAGCGATTACCCCTACCCCATCTCGGTGAAACTTTATATTATTAAAACAGGCACATTTGAAAATATTCCGGTGTGTAATTTGATAGCCATGGGTGGCGCAGCAGTAGGCCTAAGTTGTCTGAATTATAACCCGCCAACTGTGTGCTTGTGCGTGTGCGTGCGCGCGCGTGCGAGAGCGTGAGCTTGTGTGCGTTTGTGTGTGAAAGGTCCACAAGGCTCTCTTTATTTAGACTCTTTTAAGAATTTAAAAATTGAAAAGAATTTAAGAATGTAACAGATTGCACTGTAGACCCCTACTGATGTGCGATAAATAGCAATCCAGATTTTTGTCCTCTTTTTGCAAGCGCAACTTGGCAACTCTTTCAAAATTTCATATTTATCAACAAAAACTGAAGAGCGTGCGGAACACTGGAAATGCATCTGAGCACACAACAAACAGGCTCAAACACTGCCCACTGCCCATTAAACACTGACCAGTCCATACTCTTCTCGCCACCACAAACTGTAAGATAGTCACTGATGTTTCAATAAATAACACTTGGCCACTACCCCCTGGTTATAAGGCACGAGTGTATGACAAATACATATATACGTGTATAATACACATAGCTCGAGGTCATTCGGTGCTGTTTGCTCTGCGTAATTTAACATATGGGGACTGTATCACAAAAGTCCTTGGTCCGAAAATTGGTTTTAATTTTTAGACCAGATATTCGGTCTACTTCGGATTAAGTTTAATTCATTTAGTACATTCAAATCCACTTCTATAGAGTTAGCATCGGTCTGGTATATATGTCTTGGTTGTCTTCTTATAAAACAGTCCCAATGTTGCATCAAATTGAGTACCTCTAATTTTTCTTGAGTTAGACTAATTTTTTGTCTAATTCTTTACACCTTTTTTTTCAGGATTAAGGCATTTTTGAAACACCCAATCCTGAATGCTATACGGCGTTTCTCGGCATTTTGTTTTTTTTTTTTCTAGAGGCAGGGACCTATGATTGAGACCAGTCTAACGGCAGCGGCAAGGGGTGGGTCACAAAATGGATTAGATCAGTCACTGTGGTTAGAAATCGTAATTCGATATTATTGGCTTACATAGGTCGGCCCATGTCAGCCGGAAACCGCCCTGTGCATTCGTTAGACTACTGAATGTAAACTCTACAAGGGTTTTTTTTACCCAACGACAATATTAGAAATATGCTACGCTTGCGTGTTGTATATACATCAATCTTGTACCCAGTAAGGATGTTGTCGTGATTATTCAACGCTGTTGTTATTGTTCAAGTTCGATCAATAACCTTTTCTAATAAACGTTAGTGATATGCTCACATTTGGCGTGGAAAGCAAATTATTCGAATGATTTAAGCTTTAATTTGGCGTTACTCCAGATCAATTTTTTTTAATGACCATCAACATTACATTAGTTTTTTACGCAATTAAATACTTACGTTTTACTCTAACATTGAACAATTTATCCAGCGTGGGCTCTAGAATGTAATTTTTTTGAATTTATGTTTACGAGATGCACATTTGACTTCGGACAAAAGGTTTGCTTATGTACGACCGTATAAGTTAAGTTATAGTAATGTACATGTAAATGCACTATCATCTCTGCTGAGACTTCGACCAGTAGCCCATGCCATAGAATGCTTATTACATATTCTGATAAAAACGAGGCTGTTAAACGTTGCTTCTTCAAAGCAAATACATCCACGTAAATAAAGCATATTACTGAAATAAATTCAAACTTGAAGTTCCTTACAGCTTTTATCCAAAGGACTGTACTGATACTTACAAACATTTTTTTGGGGGGTAGTTAATCTCGTATTGATTTCACACGATTCAATATGCAAACCATCTTTAAATTTATTTCTCGTTTTATGTTAGATAATCGCATTGTTAATCGGTTTGAAGGTAATGCGACCCTTTAGATCCCTATTTTATTTGAAGAAATTTGACTCACATTAATCAGTTTCACCTTCAACACGTCTACGCTTGCAAAATATAGGTGCCGTGGGCGGAAGCGGGGGGGGGGGAGCAATTAAGAGCGTTAATTAATCAATTTAGTTATTGCTTAAAACCTAGAAGGGTTTGATTAAGCAGTTTTTAAACTGTCGGAACCAAAACTATTTGCTGTGCACCTTAACGGACACTCGCCTAAAGCGTAAAGTGTCTTCGGGATATTTAAAGAGTAATGGATTCTCATGTGTCATCGTCATATGATTCGTCTTCAGGCTCAATTCTTATGATTTCATATAGTTCACGTGTTTCACTTGTCAACTAAAATACGATAAGGATATGACAGTGGTTGGCCGCCATTGCAGTTTAGAGACAGGAACAGTGACGGACATGTTAGACTACCATGAAAAGTATCGAGTTCTGTTTTGGGTGGTATTGTTGTCGAGTTTTCCAGGTACGTTTTCTTTATTGACGGCTTAAAAACATAACATAGACACTGAAACTCAATTGCGCTTCTTCTGGCCGATGAAATGCGCTTTCAATTTTACATTTGACATTTTTCTGAAAGAACATAACAAAGGCTTGTGCTATGACGGAAATCCCATGATGCAAAATAAGATTGAAATATAAAAGGAAATAATGACACTAGCTAAACACGTGTTTTTTTTTTCACAATATTATATCTGACTATTTACAGTAGACAAAGCCGATCCAGTCCATTTGCTCCAGACATTAGGACTCAAAGCTAGGCAAGGTTAGTTGATATTTGTCAATATGTGTCAGTTAACAATACCAACCACCAAAATTAACAAACGTAGAACAAACTGAGAGAAAATGAAATTAAGAGTTATATAAATAAATGTATCAAAGGATAAAAGGTACACGAATGCATAAGTGCTGAAATAAATATATAAAATCCAAAATGAAATGAAAATCTGTCAAACAGCAATTGACTAACAAATGAATTTAAAACGATGAGCAATGAAGATTATTGTTGTTGACTTTTGGAACCAACTGACTCGTTGAACTACAGATAGCAGGGTCAAAATCACAACCAACGTATTCAACCAGCGTGGTAGACTGTATCCCTGCTTTCGGACGCTCAGTTTAGGGATAACAGTGCTATTCCATTGTCTTTTTGTGTAGATGGTTTCAGATTTTTAAAAATCTGCCATACAATATTGAAATGTGCGCAAAAGCGACTGACCATTTTCTCCGTGTTACAATGTACCCCTGTATCACCACAACCCAAGAATGATCCAGATCATTTTAATTAAGAGGCATCCCGTCATGTGACTTGGAATTGTCGTATACAAAGTGGCATATTTTCCTCTACCAGGGCCACATATTTTTCACTAGTTATTTACAGATATGCCTCTGGGTAATGCATGGCACATTTCTGTACTGTGAAGAAAAGTGCACAAAATTAATCTGCGGCACTGGTAGAGGGTATATATTATAATGGCATTTGACGTATATATACTTTTTTCTAATTTCACTACCTCCGATAACGATAGATTTTTGCTGAAGTTGGACAATCTGTATTTTAGTAGATAGAGCATGTAAAAACAAATATAGAAGAAATATTCATCAAATAATCCAGCCATCACTTTTATATCCAACGCCACAAAGGTTTTTCTTGATGAGTCAAACACTTGTTTCACTTCTGTGAACCATACACCGAAACATTTTGTGAAATTTGTTAGAGGAATTAAACTTTTGTTATAGAAATTAGAGTTCTGTGCACTTTAGGCGTATTTGTTATACTGGTTACATCTTTTGTTAATTTTGATCGAAATATGATTAAATAATAGCAAGCTCAACAGATTAGAACAAAACAGAGAGAGAGAGAGAGAGAGAGAGAGAGAGAGAGAGAGAGAGAGAGTACAAGTAACGAATGTGTCCTTTCTGCTACATCAGGTATAAATGGCACAGTCACAGTCTTAAGAATGGCTCTTTCTGTTTTCCCCTCCCCAGCTTGTGTAGGTGGCCCACCGGGTACGAAGACATGGTCGGCATCTCCGGCTGGACCAAAATGCTACAAATACTTTGTACCAAATGGTGATACGGGTGTCGACTACAATACTGCTGGTAGTTTTTGTGCTCTGCAGGCAAAAGGGGCCACGTTGGCGGTGATTGAGAACCAAGAAGAAGAAGACCTGGCAGAGAGCTTCATACCAGCTGGGTAAATAAAATTAAAGAGATTTTACCCCATTTGTAACCAGGAGTTGACATGGTTCTTATGTTTTCTAAAGAAGCAACCATTCCACGAAAACGTTCCAATTCCAAAATGAAATATGCAATAATATGAACTTGCAAAACTAGGCAACTTTCAATTTTTTTCTAAAGACGAGGCATTCAGAAAGTAACAGAAGAATCTTTACCTAAACCATTTTAAAGAAATATGAGTGGGATAACACAGTATAATATTTTCCGCTACGGTTATATTTTAATTATGCATAGTACAAAAGATGTAAACAGTGGTGTCAGAACCAACCATGGATAGTCTTTGTAGCTTGACGCATGCGTAATGATAATGACCCCTTGTAAGGTCAGTTTTTACCTGTTGCAGAGGTTCACTTTTCGTCACGTGGATAGGCCTCCGTAAAAACGCCAGCCAACAATGGCATTGGGTAGACGGTAGTCCTCTTAACTACGTGAACTGGAACGGAAACCCTGAAAATAAGCCTTTGAAGGACTGTGCCGCCATAAACACTAAAAGGAACACGATTTGTTGGAAGAAACAACGGTGTAAAACCCCTGGGAACGTCATTTGTCAAGTTAAAGTAAATAAACCTATCAACTGTTATGTTATTAAGACACGAGGCACCAATGGTGCATTCGTTTCACAATTAACTCATAAAAATCCAGTTTTGTCATTTGCAACATGCATTTAATTTCTCTCTGGGTTGTTTTCTCTAAATGATCTTTGCGGGCCTGTAAATAAACTATTTCAGTGTTGATTATTTTTGCATATCTTTAATCATTGTCACAGATATGAATTTTGACAATGGCAAAGTATCCAATCCACAACTTTCAGTTCAAATGTGATCAGTTGTTTGATATTTTTCTCATATTTCAGGTTAAAGACGCCTGCGAACTTGGTACAGACGACTGTGCAGTAGACGCAACATGCGATGCAACCGGAGACGGATACAAGTGTACATGTTTGGATGGGTTTAGCGGCGACGGTACTTCATGTACGGATATAGATGAATGTCTTCTGCACACAGACAACTGCGCTCCAACTGCAACGTGCCACAATACTATTGGTAGTTTTACTTGCACCTGCCTCCCTGGTTTCAGCGGCAATGGCACAACTTGTGCAGATGTTGACGAATGTAAAACTGAAACATACCTGTGTGCACTGAATGCCATATGCATAAACTCTTACGGAAGTTTCGAGTGCAGTTGCTTACCGGGTTATAGCGGTAACGGAATAGTTTGCAATGACATTGACGAGTGTACACTGGGGTTAAACAGCTGCAGTGAAGAAGCAAAGTGTATTAACTCTTATGGAAGTTATACATGTACTTGTGTAGCTGGGTTCACCGGTGACGGCATAAAATGTTCGGACGTAGACGAGTGCAACTTGGACCAAGATCTATGTTCGAAATATGCAAAATGCAAGAACACATACGGAAGTTATGAGTGCAATTGTTCGGCTGGTTTCACTGGAAACGGTATAACGTGTTATGATGTGGATGAATGTGTTTTGAAAAAAGATGATTGCGCTGAGAATGCCACATGTACCAACACCGTGGGCAGTTTTACCTGCACCTGCCTAGCTGGATTCACCGGCGACGGCACAAAGTGTGCCGATGTCGATGAATGTGACTTAGATATAAATAATTGCGACGAGAACGCCACATGCGCCAACACCGTGGGCAGTTTTACCTGCACCTGTCTAGCTGGATTCAGCGGCGATGGCACAAAGTGTGCCGATGTAGATGAATGTGACTTAGATACAAATAATTGCGACGAGAACGCCACATGCGCCAACACCGTGGGCAGTTTTACCTGCACCTGCCTAGCTGGTTTCAGTGGCGACGGCACAGCATGTAACGACGTTAATGAATGTTTCCTGCAAACGGATAACTGCGCCAAAGATGCGACATGCACCAACACCATGGGCAGGTTCACTTGCACTTGCCACGCTGGTTTTAGAGGTGACGGCATAACATGCGAAAAAATCATAAGTAAGTTATAGGCCTATTGAATGTATAATATCTTTCGACATTATACTTTATTTAACTGAAGTCTTGACCAGTTAACATCAAACTATCATAAGGAATAATGAGTTTTTTTATTTTTCAGCTTGCCCTGGTGGACCGCCGGGTACAGAGACTTGGAACTCTACCTCAGATGGAACTAAATGCCTCAAATTCTTTGGAACAAACAACTCTGTGAATGTCGACTACGTTTCTGCCTCTAGTCTATGTCCACAGCTGGCAGCTGGGGCAACTTTATCTGTGATTCTACACCAGAATGAAGAGGATTTGGCTGAGAGTCTGATACCAAAAGGGTAATTGTAATTCATGTCGTGGTATGGGTAATTTGACGCATCTGAATGTTTGACAGTTGCCAGTGTAACGCGACAGAGAGTGCCCCGTAATAGAGGGGCTGCTTCCCATTATTTTGCATAGGTAAGCCTCGCCCTAGATTTTGACCCACTTAGGTAAGGCTAACCCTAACCATTATAATTAAATGAAGGGCGGACTTTCTGTTACACGGGCCCTCTGTTTCATTACACCAGTATGACAATTACTTACACAGCTGTTGTATTTAAAACAATATCAATCATAAAATAACTATTTAAAAGCTTACGGTATAAAATGTCCTCAGCCACTGATATCAACCGATTTAAAAACATGGAATGGAGACTCTCGTGATAGCTAGTTCATTTATTTTTGTTTTGATTATGAAACGCTTCAAAAGTTTATTGATCAGTCAGCAATAAAGATGATAAACATACATGATGGCAATACAGACAGTTACAACACACGATTTGCTTTGCCTTGCAATTAAAAAAGCGCCTAGAAACCAAAGTCTCGAATTTGAAAAACAACACTTATTGTGACAAATAAAAAATAACAGCGCCAAAGACTTACGATTTTGATATTCTTTTCAAGTGTTGGAATTTTTCTATTCATATTTAATGATAAGGCGTGCGAGGCTTCATATATGTGGTTCTGCGGCAATTATTCCTCATTTCTTTCCAGCGTCGTACCGTTCGCCACATGGATAGGGCTCTCCAGAGGGAAGACACGCCCATGGCGGTGGATAGATGGCACTGCTGTAACCTACGTGAACTGGGACGGAGCAGGAGGTGGTGAATCAAGGCCTAATCCAAGGAAGAATTGTGCCGCCATTAACACGAAAAGAAACCCAAAGTGGAAGGAACAAAAGTGTGCAGCGCTGGGAAACTTCATATGCCAAGTCATGGTATGTCAACAGTCAAAGTGCGAAGTCCAGGTGCCATGATATCCATATCCTTCTAGCTCCATATAACATAATATCTGTATCCATCTAGTTCCATATACCATGATATCCGTATCCATTTAGTTCCATATACCATGATATTCATACCCATAGTCATATACCATGATATGCATCCATCATTTTCCATATACCATGCTATACATATCCATCTAGTATATGCAAACCATGTCGGTTCGTATGACCTGCTATCCAAATCCAGTGTTTTATTCTTGGTGCTACCATATCCATATCTTCTGTCTACACGAAATTATATCTAATGGCTCGTCATATTTGGATTTCCACTTCTGGTCACTAATCAGGATCTGACCTTCAGCGCACTTCAAATGAACAATTTATCAAAACACGTGCCCCGCTGGTCGATAAAAGTTTTTCATTAAAAAAGCCTTACACGCACACAGACTAAATGTATTTTAATATCTGAGAAATGAGCGGCTGTCATAAAATACCTCGAATTAACTTATGACCACATTTTTATCCAATGCCCAAGCGTGTTTTATGTAACGCAAAAGGCTTAAATATAGTAGCAAGAGTATTTATTTATTTATTCATTCATTTATTTACTTATTTATTTACGCTTAACATACAACACAATGAGTAAAAATGGGAGTTAAAATGCTAATAAGTTAGGTGGACAGAAATGGACATGTGGCACCATTAGCCAAAAACACTCTTTTTGTTGTTGAACGTTTATTTGAGTCTCCAAGACACTGTTAACCAGTGATTTCCAAGACACTAGTTTGCCAGTGATTCCCAGATCCTATCTGCATGTTCCTCAAACGCATATTCTTGGGGTCCTCCTGCTTGTTCAGACTTGCTTCAGCCAAGCAAATCAATTATAAGGATTAGTTGTTACGTCACATGCCCTTTTACGGAGGCACTATAAGTTTTAACTGGACATTAAAATGGACGTTTATGATTATAGTAGTAATATACGACCACCAGTGTCCACTTATGGAGATATGAAAATAAAAACGCTGGCGCGAATCCAGAGTAACCCTGTCCTGTTTGGGCTCGAATTATGTTCAAACCGATTCTTGTTCCAGATGTTCATCGTCACTAATGGATATCTGAAACTTAGCTTCCGTTTGTTTGTATCTTTTAGGTGAACGGACGAGGCCCAGCGCCCGACAACGGTCGTTCTGTCCCAAGAAAGCCCGTGAGTCCGAGACCCTCCCCGGGTCCACCCCGTAAACGGTTGCCCATTCCACATAAACTACGACCACCCAGTCTGCACTGATGTGAACGGTGCAGTGACAATCTTCGCATAATCAAGACTACCAACTACCGTGACAACTGAAGGACTTTGCCAAAGTGTCATTTTGAAGCTTGGAAAAAGAAATTTCATCAAACACATAACGAAAAAACACTAAAGAAGTCTTTCTAACTATTAAAAGCTTCATGTTTATAATAAGAATGAAATAATTTATCAGAGAAAATGAGAAGGTGAACACTAGTTTTAAATGACACACTATATTTTGCATGGCACATATACTAGCCAAAAAAGAAACGCAAGTTTTGTTATGTCTATGGATTTAAATGGTAGTATATTGTCCAGTAACATGTGTGCTCTCCCCTGGCTGCAATACAGTCCTCTTACTCATGGACCGGACGACACCTCGAATGCGGACCTTGGACAACCTTCTCCATTCTTAACTCTATGACGATGGTAGGCCGTGGCTGGTGGTTATGAGGTCGTTTGCCCAGTTCATCGCAGACTCGCTCAATGGGAGATATGCCGGTGTAACGAAACAGAAAGTCCGCCCTCCATATAGTTATAATGGTTAGGGTTAGCCAGACCTAAGTGGGTCAAAATCTAGGGCAAGGATCACCTGTGCAAATGAATGAGAAGCGGACTCTCTGATATGGGGCACTCTCTGCCACGTTACATCGGCACTAAAAACTGGCCATGGAAGAGGCTATCCTGGAAGTATGTGCTATCCTGGCAGTATGGAGACGGGCGTTGTCCTGTCAGAGAAAGGGTGGGGCTGGGTGTTGCAGCATAAATGGCACAACAGCTGTCCTTAGGACTTTGTCTCTGTACTGCTGACCAGTCAGATGTATACCAATCACTGCAATCACCATAAGTTCTTTCTGGAAATTCCCACGTATGCCCGCCCAAACCATAACACTGTGCCAATGGCAATGACACGATCCCTGTCCAGATCAGCAAGATGATGACAGTATGGAAGTCAGTGTCCTAAACTTGGTTTTCTGATTTCAGGATCCATTAGCATTGATTGTGGACAAATCATTTCTGCAAGACTTTATCTAAAGCAAGCCATTGTCTAAATAACTCAAGCGTATCAGTTCTCTACTGAAGGACAGAGACAGTTCGCAGACTAACATGTGCTTTTTTTGGTCAATTTTAAGCTCTGTGGTCAAAACAAAAACTTGCGTTTCTTTTCTCTTTTCTGCTTAGTATATATTTTATATAGAACTTAAACTGTTGTCAGTAATGAAAGATATCTACAGATCTTGGGTTATGGGCAAGTTACTATCTAAAAAACTATTCATTTTATACCCCAGTTAAAAAGTTAGTTATTATCAATGATAGTAGCTGATGTTTCTCTCTTGTCGAAATAAGTTAGCAATAAAAACCAAGTCCGAAGAATAGCTCATCAATTCTTTTTTTTTTTTAATGATAACCTAGAAATGTAAAAAAGAAAAATGCCCATGACTCTCGGTTTATCTTTGATCAAACGATAGTTGTCATCCAATGGAATCGCAGTCTAGGTCGGTCAAAACACGAAAGACGCCAGTAATAACTGGTTGGTTAAAGGTACATACGAACCGAGCATCGGTGGAGAGTGGATTCCCAGTAACACATGTAAACCACTTCTACTAGATTCTTATATGACTCAAATAAATTCNCTGAGTGCTGGTGTCGGGGATAGAAGCCAGACACCATGGCCTTCTTGCTCGGTTAGTGTTGCAATTTTGCCTTGGAAGATTCTTACGTTTGCAGGAGAAAACTGGGAAAACATTTTACCATAAATCTCAAAGTGAACTTATACTTAATTATCCGTGCCCTTTCATTTGTTACCCAGCTTCAAGGCGAAACCAAGCGACACGCTCCATAATATCAACTTACAAATTGTACAAATTGTACATACAAATAATTATTGGTAAACACAAGAAATTCTTTTGCCACTGAACCACAGGCCTTAATACACAAATGAATCGATCTCATAATGAAATTCATTAATTTGATTACTGTCCAGCGGCAATCCGATATCTATAATCCTTTACACACATATTAGTTTTGACGTACAATAAAAACCCGTTTAATTTGTCAAATTTAAAAGGTGAAGGTGAAAAATTTGGCTTTCTTCGGTGCACTGGTTACGCAGATATGAAATATTAATTTCATAATACGATTGGCCTTTAAATTAATAAAACTTTATTTTTGGAAAATATTTTTGCGCCTTTAAAATCGTTACATTGTGGATTTGATTTTTCTTCTCTCCTAGAGTAAAACTGAAAAGAAATGACAGCATTTGCAACTAATTAAACTGCAATGCAAAGTTCGTTAGCCGACTCTGTTATTTGCAGAGTCGCCTCTCGTGAACTCACTTGTCTTGTGGTTAGTTCGGTGTTTTCCGCTTATTTTTCCTGAAGTACTTGTGGATTTCATGTTCTTCTAGATCGTTACTTTGTTTGATAATTAAATAAATCACGATATCTTTTTATCATCTGACTATACTTAGGCTAATATAGGTTATACATATAGTTATATCTATTTATAATCACAATTATTGGTATAGTTGGTCATATTTAAAAAGTCCCAATTTACTTTGTAATTTATTGATATTCTGGAATAGGAATAGCCCTATATTCCACGTTCTATGAAAAATGGTGATAAAACCCTAATTAAAATCTACCAATCTGAAACACTATAACAATGCAAACAATACCGTCCCCCCGGTGTCTCTTTTCAGTCACAAATTAAGAAACCTTTGACATGCGCTGCCTATTGATTATATTAATTTCTTATTTCTAGACCTTTATATCATATTATATCACTCCAGAAAGGCCCAGGCTAAAGACTTTAAAAACAGTGGCAATAATTGCACTGACAAAAAGTAGGTCAATTGCCTATATAAATTTGCCATAGGATTATTGATTTTTCTACTTGTGGAACGTTTCAGGGGGACCCAGATGAGAGAGATGTATTAAGATGCCAGAAAAATACTTGGGATGAATGGGACTAATAAAAATCAGACTATGTTGCAAACATTAAGAAAGATGTAAAACTAGCCCACTTTTCCAGTTTCACCTTGTAAAAATCCGCTGGCATGATGTCATTTCTATATATCATCTGTCTCCCCCTAAACTGTTGCGGACCGCGTAAATTGTTCAGGTCCCGGGAAACGCGGAATATCCAGGTGCCCATAATATCAGCCGGCAAACGATGTTTTAGATACGTAATTGTTGGAGGCGGGACGTTGAACGTGGTGGAATGAGGGGAATTACCCTCTGTTACTCTCTCGTTCAATTATATGCGTCGGGAAGGGTGGGGGGTAAGCAGGTTTTGTCAATTTTCTTAGGCTAAATATAGTCATATAATATGATATGATTCTAATTTTTGAATTTTTTTCCAGTTTTTGCAGGTATGGCCTCATAACACCCTATGTTAGTAGGCGTCACGTACAAATTAAGGGCGTAAGACCGAACAATACTTACTGCATAGCTAAAATAAAAAGAATTAAACGTTATAAAACTGGTTCGTGAAACGATACAAAATGTGCGAATGCTGCCTGTATGCTTCCATGTTCGACGAAGGGCACAGTTTCCCCAGGATTTGGGTATTTATAGCCCAAAAGGTTTGTAACACGGGGTGCTATGATGCATTACTTGCGAAGCATGTTTCAGTTAACAATTACGTAATTTTCTATCACCCCCACCCCCCATCCCTAATTTACCTGAACGGTTACCCCACACTAACCCCACCTCACCCCTTAAAATCTTCGTCCTTCGATGCCGCATTTAGTGCACCAAATTCGCATTATTTTTTAGTAATACCCTTCCGTGATTTAACTTTTACACTTAAGTCATCGATGCAGCTAGGTTGGGGCAAGGAGTTATAACAGAACACACACACACACACACACATTCACCCTACCCCCTCTGGCATTGGGCCGTCCCATTTCTCATTGCATCAGTTTGTGTCGCTTTTATTTAATTGATATTCTCATTTTGTTAAAACAGATTTTTTAAAACAGTTTTTGCAATTTTAAGATATCGAGTGCATATTTTGATCTAAATAACCTGCTTGCATGTATTGTAGTAGTTCATCATATATTTCCCTTCTCTCTGGCATTTTCCTCGGCCTAGGGCAGTGAGTGATAAAAACATTTTCGAATACTTCAGTTCAAAAATAAATGGCTGTCGAGTATTGACGTTGAGAGCTTCCGTGTCTGATCTCAAATATCGATGTATTGTTTACAAGGATATAAGTTTATAAGGATAAAACGTTTTTTAAAAGCACAGCATGCTAACCAATCCCAAAACTCGCCTCACTTAGAACTCTATTTCGCCCGTCATGCCTGCAAACCAAGATTGTTTTCAATACATTGTCCGCTGACATTGTAAATCATTCGATTCACAGGGGCCTAATATCTGTTACTTTGTAATGGATATAAATATTAGATTAAAAATAGTAGTATGATGTGCCCAGGTATTGCGGGGTTAAAAATTAAAAAAAAAAACAGCCTTCCAGTCTTCATCTACACACTTCTCCACTGGAACAGTTATAAAATGAGAATATCTGAGTCTATAATCAATTTTTTCAAAATATGTATAAATGGTAACATAACATACACAGTAGGTCGCTGATCGACCCATATGGCCAGCGCCTTATTCTTGTTATAATACACCGCGAAGAAATTCCTCTTACAAACTCGCACTAGGAAGTCTTTGAATCTTTTCTGAAGTCGGGATCGACAATTGATATATAATTTGGGGACGTCCGTGTAGAGACTGACCAACAGATTNCGAGTGCCAGTGTCGGGGATAGAAACCAGACAGCAAGGCCTTCTTGCTCGGTTAGTGTTGCAATTTTGCCTTGGAAGATTCTTAGGTTTGCAGGAGAAAACTGAGAAAACATTTTACCATAAATCTCAATGTGAACTTATACTCAATTTTCCGTGCCCTTTCGCTTGTTATCCAGCTTCAAGACGAAACCAAGCGACACGCTCCATAATATCAACTTACAAATTGTACAAATTGTACATACAAATAATTATTGGTAAACACAAGAAATTCTTTTGCCACTGAACCACAGGCCTTAATACACAAATGAATCGATCTCATAATGAAATTCATTAATTTGATTACTGTCCAGCGGCAATCCGATATCTATAATCCTTTACACACATATTAGTTTTGACGTACAATAAAAATCCGTTTAATTTGTCAAATTTAAAAGCTGAAGGTGAAAAATTTGTCTTTCTTCGGTGCACTGGTTACGCAGATATGAAATATTAATTTCATAATACGATTGGCCTTTAAATTAATAAAACTTTATTTTTGGAAAATATTTTTGCGCCTTTAAAATCGTTACATTGTGGATTTGATTTTTCTTCTCTCCTAGAGATAAACTGAAAAGAAATAACAGCATTTGCAACTAATTAAACTGCAATGCAAAGTTCGTTAGCCGACTCTGTTATTTGCAGAGTCGCCTCTCGAGAACTCACTTGTCTTGTGGTTAGTTCGGTGTTTTCCGCTTATTTTTCCTGAAGTACTTATGGATTTCATGTTCTTCTAGATCGTTACTTTGTTTGATAATTAAATAAATCACGATATCTTTTTATCATCTCACTCTTTAGGCTAATATAGGTTATACATATAGTTATATTTATTTATAATCACAATTATTGGTATAGTTGGTCATATTTAAAAACGTCCCAATTTACTTTGTAATTTATTGATATTCTGGAATAGGAATAGCCCTATATTCCACGTTCTATGAAAAATATGGTGATAAAACCCCAATTCAAATCTACCAATCTTAAACACTATAACAATGCAAACAATACCGTCCCCCCCGATGTCTCTTTTCAGTCACAAATTAAGAAACCTTTGACATGCGCTGCCTATTGATTATATTATTTTCTTATTTCTAGACCTTTATATCATATTATATCATATTATATCACTCCAGAAAGGCCCAGGCTAAAGACTTTAAAAACAGTGGCAATAATTGCACTGACAAAAAGTAGGTCAATTGCCTGTATAAATTTGCCATAGGATTATTGATTTTTGTACTTGTGGAACGTTTCAGGGGGAGCCAGATGAGAGAGATGTATTAAGATGCCAGAAAAATACTTGGGATGAATGGGACTAATAAAAATCAGACTATGTTGCAAACATTAAGAAAGATGTAAAACTAGCCCACTTTTCCAGTTTCACCTTGTAAAAATCCGCTGGCATGATGTCATTTCTATATATCATCTGTCTCCCCCTAAACTGTTGCGGACCGCGAAAATTGTTCAGGCCCCGGGAAACGCGGAATATCCAGGTGCCATAATATCAGCCGGCAAACGATGTTTTAGATACCTAATTGTTGGAGGCGGGAAGTTGAACGTGGTGGAAAGAGGGGAATTACCCTCTGTTACTCTCTCGTTCAATTATATGCGTCGGGAAGGGTGGGGGGTAAGCAGGCCTTGTCAATGTTCTTAGGCTAAATATAGTCATATATGATTCTAATTTTTGAATTTTTTTCCAGTTTTTGCAGGTATGGCCTTATAACACCCTATGTTAGTAGGCGTCACGTACAAATTGAGGGCGTAGGTCCGCACACTACTTACTGCATAGCTAAAATAAAAAGAATTAAACGTTATAAAACTGGTTCGTGAAACGATACAAAATGTGCGAATGCTACCTGTATGCTTCCAAGTTCGATGAAGGGCACACAGTTTCCCCAGGATTTGGGTATTTATAGCCCAAAAAGTTTGTAACACGGGGTGCTATGATGCATTACTTGCGAAGCATGTAAGGCCGATAACTGAATCAATTAATCAGTTAACAATTACGTCATTTTCTATCACCCCCACCCCCCATCCCTAATTTACCTGAACGGTTACCCCACACTCACCCCACCTCACCCCTTAAAATCTTCGCCCTTCGATGCCGCATTCAGTGCACCAAATTCGCATTATTTTTTTTGTAATACCCTTCCGTGATTTAACTTTTACGCTGAAGTCATCGATGCAGCTACATGTAGGTTGAGGCAAGCGAGCCCCTTACTTTGCATGAAATACTTCCTGATTTATTTTACCGATAAGATTGAACCTAAAGGAGTTAGCCCCCCCCCCCCTACACACACGCACACACACACACACATACACATTCACCCCACCCCCTCTGGCATTGGGCCGTTCCATTTCTCATGGCATCACTTTGTGTCGCTTTTATTTACCTGATATTCTCATTTTGTTAAAACAGATAACTTGCAATTCAATATCGAGTGCATATTTTGATCTAAATAACGTTCTTCCATGTATTGTAGTTGATCATCATTTATTTCCCTTCTCTCAAGCATTTCCCTCGTCCTACGACACTGAGTAATAAAAACATTTTCGAATACTACAGTTTAAAAATAAATGGCTGTCGAATATTGACGTCGTGAGCTTCCGTGTCTGATCTCAAATATCGATGTATTGTTTACAAGGATATAAGTTTATAAGGATAAAACGTTTTTTAAAAGCACAGCATGCTAACCAATCCCAAAACTCGCCTCACTTAGAGTTCTTTATTTCGCCCGTCATGCCTGCAAACCAAGATTGTGTTCAATACATTGTCCGCTGACATTGTAAATCATTCGATTCATAGGGGCCTAATATCTGTTACTTTGTAATGGATATAAATATTAGATTTAAGAGAGTAATATGATGTGCCCAGGTATTGTGGGGTTAAATATTAAAAAACAGCCTTCCAGTCTTCATCTACACACTTTTCCATTGGAACAGTTATAAAATGAGAATATATGAGTCTATAATCAATTTTTTTCAAAATATGTATAAATGGTAACATAACATGCACAGTAGGTCGCTGATCGACCCAAATGGCCAGCGCCTTATTCTTGTTATAATACACCGCGAAGAAATTCCCCTTACCAACTGCCACTACGAAGTCTGAATCTTTTCTGAAGTCGGGATCGACAATTAATATATAATTTGGGGACGTCCGTGTAGAGGCTGACCAACAGATTTTAAGTATGCAGCTTCGTACATGCATGGTGCACTAAGCCGTTACTTGTAATTAACAACAAAATGGACGAATCATTGACGCATAGTAGTCCTAGTACACTTTGAATACTTTACCCGTAATGATCAATAACAATTTTACTTTATTCGTACTTTCAAACACTGTCAAAAAGCGTTCTCTCAATCATTTTTACTTTGTTCTTGAATTTCGATGTTCTTTAGAATTCCTCTTTTGTTTTTCTCAGCCATTCAAGGCGCCACGAGTTCACTTTATGTGAAATACAAAATTTAGCCGAGTTTTTTTCAAATGTCGTTAACTCAATTGAATTTAACATTAGGCGTCATTTGTCTGTGTGTAATAATACGTGGTGCTGCTGTTTCCTTTGGTAATGCCTTCTCAAGAGTCAAAGTGATAATTCCATCTCGTTGATCTCTCTGAAATATTTTGATAGACAATTTGTCTGGAGAACAATATTCAAAGATTGATAAAGGACTTGAAAATAACTGTGAACAAATAGAAATAGACAATGCTTGCGTGGAGAAATCGTTTTTTAGCGGGACGCATTTCTAGATTTGATGTTTACTTCCTCGGATTAAGTTGATCGTCAATAGTGTGTATATTTGCATTTGTAACGAATATATATGAACTGTGGCATTTGATGTTCCTTATTGTTTCCAACAAGTTTATATTTTCATTGCCACAATTGTGTACTTAGAATTCCAAATCTTGCGTTATTTTTTCACTATTATCAATCAAGTTGAAATTATTTGCAATCCAGTCTGTGAGCTGATTCACTGTCAATACAGCAATTAGCTGGTGAATGTACTTTCGTGTGTACATAGAATTTACCAGCAATGACACTACAAGTCTCTTTTCTTCGAAAACAAACACGCATTTTCCTGATCGTTCAGTTTCCTGTTTTTCTTAGAAATCTCGATACTTATTCGCGTAGCGTTTCATTTCCTGTGTCTATAATTGGTTCTTTATCAGGTAATGTACGGAAATGGGGGTTTAAATATACAGGTTTCAAGCCGCTTCTCCTTTTCCGTGCCTCCTCTGAGGATTTGCCAGTCGTTAGAAAAGATCCAAAATATCGGTAAAATGCTAAAATATCGATGTTTTAACCACCGCACGTTATGTCCTCGTCTTAAACTGTATCCAGTGAGTCACGTGGTCACCGTTACCGACTTATCTGAATGCATAGCCCACTTGTGTGTATACTGGCCTAGTATTCAGTTATCAGTGGCAGACTCCGGCCACTTGGTGTCATATGTGTTTGTGGTGGCTGCACTGAACTGAGATATCTAATTTGCAAACTATGTTCCTGTCCTTTGAAGAAATCGTAGTCAGGGCCAGTGCCGTTTGCATGCTGCTAAGTACAGTGGTGAAATCAGGTAAGCAAATGTTATAACTAATATACACTGCTCACAAGATAGATGTGTAGCATTCCTTGTCAATCAAGGCCTATTTGTTTTTACAGTTTTCAATTGTTATGTTTTCAGTCCGTAAAGATTAAAATAACAGCTTTTTCATTCATCAGTTGCACGCTTAGTTATCTAATTTTGAAATGTATAAGGTTGTGAAAGTCTTCGTGACATTTGAGACAATTTACGCAGTTGGCTGTAAGCGATGCTTCAGAAAGTATCCACTAAGGACCTGGTTCATAATGTAGGAAAGATCAGAGTTCCTATACAACAGCACGCTCAGGGCATATACGTCGTTTATAAGTTATATACACAGCACGTGTAATTTCTGTGATGGTCTGTAAAATGGCATCATTCTCAGTCATGTGACGGGTAAAAATGCAATGAATTTGACTTTGAAATTAAAAAGAACGAATGCATGGCTACCCCAACGGCCTTGGTTACCTTTGACACGTGTACTACATTTACCTGGGCACAATGTAAATGTTTTTCCTATATCAATACTTTGTTAAAAATTTTACTTCCACATTCAAATCCCTTTGAATTATCACACTGACTTATGTCGCTAATAAGTGACCCAGAGAGAAAGAGATACTCGAAGTCGTCCCACTATAAACGGTAAGCTGTTGGAGACGCTAGCATTTGTGAAAAATGCTGCTTCCAGTGTTTATGATAGGCTAGTACAGGCTAGAAGGGTCGTCTGATACAGCCAGGGTAGCACCCCATTTGTGTCATTCCACACATTTTACTAGATTTTTAGCGCCCTGGTCCAACATTTATTGTGTCACGTACCGTCTGCATACAGTTATCATGTCCTTTGCGTCCCTTAGTGTGATAATCAACTTTATATATATATGATATATATAATTGAATTCGATCTCTTTATCTTATCAGTATGTATCATGACACTGGAGACGTGGGAATGTAAACCCTAATCAGTGGTTATAACTCTGACGCCGGTCAGGTTAATAAAATAGTTCATATATATTTTGATTTGTTATATGATCTCGTCCTAACTTAGTCGTAGCGAAACATCTCATGCGCAATGTTGGGTTCAATTTGTTAGGTTTACCCCCCCCCCCCCAAAAAAAATAAATAAATGGGTCTCTTACAAAAAAGTAAAACGATAGGGTTTATTTGATGGCATAAATGAAGTAACCTTTTACTTAAGGTTAACTGCCAATTTTTGCCGAAGACACACTCTCCACCTCTGACTCAAATGGTAAATAAAAGAGGCCAAGTCATGATAATCGAACGAGAACGCTGGGAAATAATACATGACACTGTATTGATGTAGTGCTAAAAAAACTGACTCACTCAAATAAAAAATTTAACATCAACTTCTTAATACAATGAATGAAGAGCGTCTTGTGCGCAATGAAGAAATCATCCGCAGGCTATTGTCATGGCAAGCAATCGTTGACAGACGTGACTTTTGATTGAAATAGACCCATGCATTTCCTTGTTCATGGCTTCTCCGGAAAATGTGTGTGTGCCTTAGGGATAATGAAGAATCGACAAAATCCATCCCCTTCATTTAACATTAAAGACTCTTCAAGCCAGAACAAAGTTGACACAACTGAGAAGGATTGTTTAGTTTAAACTCGTGCGGATCCTTCTGATGAAAACCAAGCGCCTGGTGAACCCTCCAATAGGCATTGACGAAGAGAGTTCGATAACTTAAAATAACGCCAATCCCGTCTTATTGGCTGACTCTCAGACGTCAGCGTTTCACAGGAAATCAAGGGTCGATACGGCCGGAATATGAAGATCAGTTTGGAGCTTTGAATGATGTTAACCTTCATGAGTGACAGGACAGAGAAACGATACAAATCGAAATGAGATTTCAGTGAGGCATTGAAAAGTTCTGTAAACACAAACAGTGAACATCTTACATCTTTGACATTCATGTTATTAATTTTAATTAAAATAAGATGCTTCCATGTATTGGAGTCCAAAAACGACAAAAGTGAATGATATTTACTCATTATATAATCTGAAGGAGTACCTTAATAATATAACATATCCGTCTCAAGGACACATTTAAGTATCGAGTGCACTCCTCAAGTCCAGGTTTCGCTCTCGTTAAGGCGTGTGCTCGCAGCGTCTTTTGTCTATTGCACTGGGAAACAATCGAAGTCGTATTAATGCGATATTTACATTTCAGTAACGATGGCCGAACGCCCCTAGGACCCGAAGTACGGACATTTGGTCCTACATGTAGTTTCGATTGATCACGCCATTTCTTTTCGGTCACAAATTAATCTATTCTTTTTTAAACCACATCCTTTGTTTTATTGCGCAAACAGCGTGTGGTCACTGCTTTATTTGTAACTCTTGAGAACTAATCAGAGATGTCCAAATGTCACAATATTTGTTAGTAAATACGACATAATGTGCCGTTTGAATTATTCATTAATCAGCGCTGGTTTCTCAGTATTGGCTTATGCAGAAGGCCAACAGTTCGATAGAAACAACAGTTTATCTAACCGAAAAGACTCCACGGAAAGCTGAGTATTATTTGTTATCTTTTCAGAACTGTACCCGGTCACTGGAAGCCAGAGGCTCATAGATCGAAGCAGTGATGCATGGTCAGGGGAAATCCAGCTAGGTTTTACTTTGCCGTTCTATAGCCATAGCTATACGTCTATATACGTAAGTTTGGTGTGACTAGATATCTCACTATTTTCATCAACTTTTATACGGGTATGCCAACAGGTAAAATTTGCATGAAATTTAAACTACCTCCTTCAGCTTCTAATGATGAGCAATGTTCTTGATTTCAACCGACATGTTTCTCGAAGAAAGTTAAGAGCATTAAAGGCTAAACGAAAAAAAGTGCTGAAGACTACAAAATTGTATTTGAGTCTTTTAGCCTTATAGAGACTTTTCTTTGCCCACTGATTAAAACGTAGAACTGAAATTGCAGGCCTTTTAGATAGTATAGCGGCGCACGGCTTTCGATAGAATTCCACACCTATCGCGTCAACAAAGCGTGATGTTTATTGATTTCCTTTGGTCGGATAAGCTGTTATGATGTTTGCAAATTATTTGTCAATAATGTCATCTCAACTTCAGCTGTTCGCATCCCCAGCAATCTGTCATTGAATTATTGAGTTTTTGTGAAATATTACACTGTATTATGATGTATTACTTTGAACGGGACGGTCCTTTATACAGCGTCGAGTTGCTCAATGCTTAGTTTCCGTTTTTTTCTGCGATTAGCCAAAGACGCGGCGTGTGTAGTTGCTGCGTCTCTTTGAACAAGGCTCTTTTAAGTTTTCTATTCATTTTAAGTCCACATAAAATCAGACCTTTAGGCTTGTTTTAAAGAGTGGCTCTGTATGAGAAATGTAGGACTGGGGCAATGCTGCCAGGTGAAGTTAATAGCGCCTTGATAAGTTGAAGTTTTTCCGATATGTTAGTGCTTTTATCAAGACTTTACGAGACAGGATAATTTCGTGGTCCCTCAGAGGCTATAAAAATCGGGCTACATGGGTGAAGCTCAGTAGAAATGATAGCACTGACTTACCTAGTCTCTATTTTCCACTCCTCAGGGAGGGGGGGGGTGGCAGAGGAGGGGGAGAGGCACCTGACTGAACCAGCACATCTGAGGGGTGACAGGTGGTACATGTAATTTCTTTCACAGTTCTCATTTACCTGATGAAGTCAGACTGTCAGCAGACAATATATTGGCTGGCAAATCTCAGTTAATTTTTGTATAGCCATTGAAAATGAAACTTGAGTTGTTTATCGTATTGCATGTAAAAGTTAATGCTTAAATTACCTTCTGCAATAAAAGTTTATCGATAAGGTACAAGTACTGCATTTTAGATGTTATAAACTCAAGCAATAATTTTACAGTTCACACCCTCCACAGAATTTTGGGAAAACAAAAGCATGTTCTGTCAAGTACAAATATAATAAGAATGTATAAAAATCTACTAGAAGAAAAATAATATCAATGAAAGCTACGTGTACATGTATAACTGATAAAGGGAACATTTTTAAAAGACGTCTAAAATTATTCAGTGTTACGTTTTTTTCACTAAAGATACGTTTAATTTTATGATATCATCAGTAATGTTTAAAACTTATTTTCATCATGCTTTTACAGGTTTCGAGTAATGGCTATCTTGCCTTTAGTCCTGACGCCAAACCTTTCCAACATCCCAGAAATGGCACGTGGCCAAATAAGGGGTTCCCCTCCAAACCGGACCCGCCGCTGATAGCCCCATATTATGCTCAAGTCCAGTTAACCCCGTCAACTCCGCATGGGTCGAGAAATGTCGGAGAGGTGCTGTGGAAAATAGTGTCTGATTCCGCAGAGTTAGAGAGGTAAATTCAGCTGGTGATTTTGCCTTTTATCGTTGCCCGATGTAAAGAACGGAGGGGTGGGCGTGTACTAGAGAGTCCGCCCGACGTTATATCCGTACAGGTTAGGGTAAGCAAGACGTAAGTGGTTCAAAATCTGGGACAGGTTTAACAGTTTGCCTGTATAAATCAGTGGCCACTCTGTGTCACAGGGACTCTGTCATACATGTTTCTAGGTAAAATATAATTGGTGACGTTTTCTAGTAATGACTATCGTTAAACCAAATGAGGTGGCCCAAATATTACTTGAATTCTTCTTATCAAGAAAAAAATTGTGATTTTAACTAATGTTTGCTCTTCAAAAATTCACTGAAACAAACCCATTATCAAATTTTGGGCCAACAAAAAATTATCATTAGGATCATTAGCATTTGCTTGCAATTAAAGATGTTTCACGTTAAACATATTTTATTCCTATTTTAAAAACCGGCATTTATAGTTTGGTTTTTGAAAACATTGCCGACATGCTACTTTCTCGCCGTAAACTTTTTGTGAACGATGTACAGAGTTACAGATTAAATATTCTAACAGCCACTGAAAATATGCAAGACTGGCTTGCTGCATCATCGTCTTAAATTTACCCTTTAAAGGAAAAGCGCCATTTTCTATAATATAAAATTGTGTTCGTCTCTTTGGTACGCCAGGTTTACGGAAACAGTGCGGACATCTATGGTAGATGCGGACAACTTCGAGGCTACTCATGCATTTCTTGCCACGTGGATCAATGTTACTTGCAATGGATGTTTTAACGAGAACCTGGAACAATATCCAGTAAGTTATTATCCATTAGACACCAAATCAAGTATCCGGCGTCTCAACAAGTAGAGGTGTACCTAAAACCTACGCCTTGGGTCGTTATTGCATTTTGATTCAAAATATAGCTCAAAAGTTAAGATGTTTCTAATATGTCCTATCGAAATTTAAAATGGAGATTTAGATGCGCTCTCATCTCATATAAGTTATATTGAAATGCATTTTTTACAACTAGCGAAACACGTTCCAAGTTGCTGTAGTGACGGACGAGATCAGAACGTATGCCTTGGTCACGTACACGAGGTTGACGTGGACAGGGGGCTCACAGACAGGGGGAGACGCAGCAACAGGGACGGGAGCTAGGTATCCGCCAGCACAGGTACGTCATCACTGATGATATGTACGTCATCTTAGCTGTGGTGCGTTGATCCAAATGAAAATGACTGGCTAAATGTATTTAAAGGACCATGCATGTTGAAATCGATATTTCATTTGAATATTTCCTTTGAAAGGACAATGTTGAAGGGCTGTTCCTTGTGCCGTATCTTCTCTGGTTTCATGTGGATTTTGAATAAACAAGTTAAATTGTACAATAACATATTTGAATTATTCAAATTGGCATTCCTGGTAATTTATTGAATCTTAAAAGATTACCAAAGTAACTATTCGTAATGTTCTCACGCAACATGTACACGTGTTGGCCATACTAGAACTGGCATCTGTAAAATACATATAGGTATCTATGACTGGTAATAACTGACATTATTCGATTACTATAGGCATTTTTTAACGCCGGGAATGCTACCTACGGGTTTCATCTCCCATCATCGGGAACAAAGGATGACCAAATACTCCGTCTGCCACAACTAGGAGGAAGTGATGTAGATGGAAGATATGTATATGAGATATCTGATGACGTCATTAAACCAGGGGGATGTCTCAAAACCAGTAGTGAGTAATATTCGGATTCATATTATCTGTATATAAACATTTCTATACGTTGTAGCGAATGAGTCAGTTGTATAGATATTGTAGATGTAAATAGTTTTGTGCTTTAAAAAAGAATAATTTAACAAATTAAAAGTCATGTAAATTAACATATTGGGGATACATTAGCCTCTCAAGTAATTTTTTACTTTACGCTACAGGTAATGTAATACGCCTAGTGCTGAGTCCTTCTTTTGGCGACATGTTTGGTGGAAATGTTGTCGAGTTCACAGGCCCTTGCTTCTCTCCGTCTGATCACATCACGTGCACGTTTAATGACGTCGAAGTAAGCGCGACGTACATTAACAGACTCAGAGCACAGTGTGTAGTTCCAAATCTCACCGTCAGAGGGCAAGTGCAGCTGACAGTGTCACTAAATAGTGGACATAAATATTCCACAACGTATACCATCGGTATGTCACTATTATAATACCACATTAAGTTTCAGTAGATTTTTTCACTATTCCTATTTGAAGTTGTTCATAAAGCATTTTCCTTCAGTAACTCGAATGTTGCGAGACTTATTAATCATTTAATCTATAGCGGGATCTACAATGTACTTTTAAAATGCATAATACGCTTTAAGAAGACAGAAAATCTGCATGTGATACATTCGAATTGAAGCCTTGCGGGGGTACTTTACATTTAATACAAATTTACAGCGTTAACATTTTTAAGCAATTAGAACATTTTTTCATAGCTATAATTAGCACTCGGGCTAAAATAGCATTTTCAAATGTCAACATTTTTGCATAACTATATTTTATTATCTCATTTAGCTAACCCCGGAACTCTCCCGCGAGGTGTCCAGTTACTGAACGCCACTGCCTGGGGTGTTTATAACCCCGAGCGTCTAGAGCTGACGTGGGACACCACCCTGCTAGATCCCGCTCGAGACCCAAGTGCCAAGGTCAACGTCGAACTTCATGGGTACAGGGAACAAACAGCAAAAGTGGGTACCAGATATGATAATCGAAATTCAATTTGGCATTATGATTTACCTGGAGAAAGTAATTTTGTTAAGATTTTTGGTCATCTCAGTATTTAACTTTTTTATATTTTGAATACTGTATATGATGCAATCTACAGCTAGGTTATGGCACCGCTCTTTTTATATAGGCCTACAGTATGCGGTATATAAACATGTAAGAGATGAGACCGTAAAGTTCGTATAGAATAGTTCGTATTTACCCCCACCCACCTCAATTTTTGCTGGATATGTTAGCATTTATGATTTATTTTTGCGATTAATTTTATGATAATGATCATAATATATTTTTTTTGTAACAAATATTTTACAAAACAGTAACCTAAAAGCGATATATATATATATATATATATATATATATATATATATATATATATATATATATATATATAATAGGGGAGACCGGGGCTAGTTAGACCCCGGGGTAAGTTGATCACATCATTTAGTAAAGTGACCGTATCCAATAGTGCTAAGGAAGCAGGCCCGTAGCCAGCAATTTCAAAAGGGGGGGTTCTTTTTCTGAAAAAGTGGACCTTTTACCATAAAAACTTCTTGTACCTAGATCAAATTTTACCCAGAGTGGACCTTTTCCAAGCAAAAGGGGCAGTTCTTTCGAACCCCCCGAACCCCCCGAACCCCCCCTGGCTACGGGCCTGGGAAGCGTCGGTCGCAAAGAAGTTTTATTTAGGCAGTTTGTCCAAGAGAGCGTTCACATCAAGAAGAGCCGAGGTATATCAAGGCCGAGACCTAAATATGGCGGACCTACATGAAAGGAAGACCGCATAATCCAATGACATTCACCGTGACGGGGCAAGTTGGTCCCCCTGACGTCAACTACGTTTTTTGTCAAATTGTGAGCCATCTGGCATCATATTTGAAAAATAATGACGTTGCATACGTAGCTTAGTTCATGGGGCTTACTTTGAATCCGGTTTTGTTACTCTAACTCATTCCTAGTTGACTCTACAAGGCCAAAAGTGTCTAACTGGGCCAACTGGCCCCGGTCTCCCCTACGTATCGGTAACGTATGCTCCATGTGAATAGCAGTTATTAAAAACATAGGTAATGTATGTATCGGTAGATATTAAACTCTGTATGACAATCTAACAAAGAGGAATTTCCGACGTAAAAACAAACGTGCTTGCATATTATTAAGTTAAAACTTACACTCAATAACTCCCTATCCTTTTACTCGTTTGATTCCGTTTTAATTATTATCTGCAGTTTGTGAAAGTGTAAGTCATTTACTTTACAACATCAATTTATACGGCTACTAGTTGCCTTAATATTTTCCCTGTGAACCTACGAAGAGGAACTGTAGTGGCCAACAAGATTTTTAACACTGATTTTTTTTTACTTCTGAATATTTTGACTGTTGTGCTTATTATTTTTCTCTCTCGGCTTTCTCCCTTACATTCGTTAAAGAGAGAGAGAGAGAGAGAGAGAGAGAGAGAGTATTCTAATTAAATTCATCCTTGTCGAACACAAATAAAAAGAAATGCTGTCAAAATTTTGATGGTTTGCCAATATTCATTTTCAACAGTTTTTTACCTATATATCATAATTATGACGAAATATCGCGTGTGATTTTCGCCCAAAAGCCTGCAGCGCATCTCAGAGGCGCGTTTACTAATTATTTTTCACTCGTGGAAAGATTGTGTTAGTGCAGAAAATTTCTTTCTCATCAGATGACAACTGCAAACTTTGATAATATTTTTTGAATCACCGTTAAGATCATCATCATTACAAATCTCTGATATAAACATCACTTCCGGACAGTCATATATTACTTCAAGGAACCTAATTTGCATATAAGAGAAAAAATGCATTTTTTTCATTTTTTTCAAAAAGTAATGACCTCTTTTGCTCACAAATCGGGACACCTTTGATCCACATGCATTTTTTGTAAATAATGTAATTAGAAATAAGTTTTATATCATAGACGTGTATCACGTTTTCACTCCACAGCCATAATACTCAACGATAGCTGCATGGGTATAAAAGTAGGTCAATTGCCTGTATAAAATTGCCATACGATTATTGATTTTTTTTAGTGTGGACCGTTTTAGGGGGGAGACAGAAGTGGGAGATGTATCAAGATACCAGGAAAATATTTTGGTTGCATAGGGTTACGGAAAGACAGATAATGTTGCAAATTTTAAAAGAAAAGAGTAAAACTAGCCCAATCTCCAGCTTCACCATGTAGAACTTTATAGATGCCACGGTCCCTCTCTATTTCATCTGTCTCTCCCTGAAAAAATTCTGACCGCGTTAACTGTTCAGCTCCCGGGAAGCACGAAGCGTCCAGGGTGGTGGCAGACGCTGATGCTCTGTAGACGACGCATTGCATTTACACAAGGGGGTAAAGGTTTTCCAGGGATTATTTTATATTTAATTAAGGTAACGAATTACAAAATAAAGGAAATAAAATTGTCTTACTTAAATATATATTGACTAAGTGGAATTAAAGACACTGACATTTCTTCTCAAAATTGGCAGAATAAAAAAAAAAAAAAAAACGCAAAAGGAGATCACCTAACTCCCCTAAGAATATGTCCTATCCTTGAACTAGCTTTCAGTTTGTATGGTATCAATAGAAAGGGGGCGTATTGGTGTGTGTGTGGGGGGGGGGGGGGGGGGGGAATTTTTAAAAAAA
>NW_019775712.1:100433-179777 GCF_001039355.2 Lingula anatina | reverse complement strand
TTTGGTTTTTACTCCCCCCCCCCCCCCCCCCCCATTCGCGCCTCTCTCTCCTTCTCTCTCTCTCTCTCTCTTCCTCCTTGTGTGTTTGTGTGTAGTGTATGTGTAAGGGAGGGTGTATGCCGTTTTCACATAGTCCTGGCATGCACTGACAAGGTACCGATATTATTTTGAAAATAAGTTGTAACGCATAGGCCTATATATATGTATATACACACGCACGTCTGAAACGGGGGCGTCTCGATAGTCCGAAGGTTCATTGGTCCGAAGGTTCATTGGTCCGAAAAGTGGTAACGTTTTCATCGATTTTTTAATCAAGGGTTCATTGGTCCGAAGGTTCTATAGTGAATATTCGGACCAATGAACCTTCGGACTATTGAAACTTCGGACTATTGCTACGGCCCCTCTGAAACCAGTTTTGCAGTGCCTTTTCTTAGTTGACTTCTTCATATGCACATTAATATTACCGTTGCCAGCTTATTTTCTCAGTAAATCACATTTTATTAGGCCACCTGGAAAGTACTGAAGGTTTTAGCGAAGAACATTGCCAACACTGGACACTTGAGCTTCAGTCCGCAGTGGCACAGGTGCGGCATTGGTGAGAGCGATTGTCTCGACTACGAGATGGGGGCGGTGACTGTTACCAGAGTGGAGCATGAAGGGGAGGAATCACGAAACCCCAGGTGAGGCAGATGATAAACTGTGAAATAAAGAAATTAAACGTTTTTTGTTGCAAATTTAGAGAACAAAAACACTTTTTTTTTTGTTTTTGCAAGTTTAATATAATTTCTGAGTGGTCCATTCTCGCGATTTCTGAAGCAGCACGCAATTTTGCATACATCACAGTACCGAAAGGTGCACAGAATGGGCCAGAAGAAATATCTGTGAATTGTAAGTATCTAGAGAAAAATCTCTGTGGTCCTGTGTAGATGGTACCTTCATTTTGCAAATTGGTTTTAGTATGATATTTAGTTCTAAGCCTGAGATGTTATTAGTTTTCAACATTTACCTGACTTCCAATATCTCCCTTGCAAATTATTCTAAACTTTGAGCAAAGGACTCATACGATTTTCCATTGATTCTGTGTTCCAGAAGAATATGGAGCAAGCTTATATCATTGGGGTGGTACTTCTATAATGCTGCACTCAACACCTACGGCAACTCGTGGTCACGGCAGAAGTGCGTGGAGTGGTACAAAGCAGACAGAAAGAACGAGGCGTGGCAGTCCGAGCTCCCAGCCTGCCCGTGCACCCTGGACCAAGCCTTGGCGGATTTCGGCCGTTGGCAGGCTGACGTGGCGTGTGACATGAACACCGGGAGCGTGTGTGCATTCCACGTCGGCGCAATCCACTGTGTGAGATCGGTTCAGGCCACGTAAGCAGGCAACAGTGATATCAATTCTCCCTAGATTCCCATCTGGTTTAGTAAAATTAGAATAAATAATGACACACAAATCTCATAATTTTTAAGTCTCTCCCGTTTTAAAGTATGAAACAATTTTTTGTTGTTGTAGTTGTTGCTTACTGTATATGCCTGGTAAAGATTTTTTTCATATCGCAAATGCGAGGAATGTTTATGAATAACACCTAGAAAGGTAACTGATAAAATAAACAAAGCTTATATTAGCAGCTATATATCATTGAATACTAAAATGGTATATGAGGGACGTCTGGGCCATGTTTAACGAGCCCGTTAATTTCTTTATAGCTCTGCGGGAGCGGGAAATCAGTGCTGTTATAGAAAGGACGGTATGCTCATGACCACTGTGGACACATTCAACGGCAGCACGCCGGACCGGAGTCATGCCTGGGGGGACAGGCCTTACGGAACACCGCCCAAGGTAGGGGCGGTTGTACACAAGCCATTATCAAAAATGCCCACATCTACAATCTTTGATTTTGATAAGGCAAATGTTTGTGAACAAGTACTTTTTCTCGTGTAATTTAGGGTCTTTCTGTTACTGTGGCAAATTATTTCTCTTTTGACATATATATTGCACATTTGAACGCTTCAATTTGTGACGTATTCTTACTCATATTTCACAAAAAATATGTTCAGGCGGGATTGATGCAAATTCTCTTGGGTGTCATGCAACTCAACAATGACAACTTTAAACGATGAACCAAGAATCACTTTCCAAATTAACATTGGTCCATTCACGACTTCCAGGTGCCCGCCTTGTCTCACTGGATTCATGATGTTGTCCCGTTCTTCTACTGCTGTTTGTGGACGGGTGATAGTTGCCATTATTACATGGAACAGAGACCTACCTCGGACTGCAAGAACTACAAACCACCCAAACCAGGTTATAATATGAATATAATGCAAAATTAATATAAGTACGAAAACAAAGTTGCAGTGTGTGTCTGTGAGAGAGAGAGAGAGAGATCCAGAGCTATCCCAATCCAACTAATTTTTTCCTCCCGTTTTAGCTGTGGTATATGGCGACCCGCATCTTATCACACTGGACGGTAGACTGTACACATTTAACGGGAAGGGGGAGTACTTGTTACTGCGAGACACGCAGCACAACTTCCAACTCCAGGGAAGGTTTGGCCAAACACGTGAGTAAGCTGTTTATCTGTTATGTAGTATATATACGTATACGCATGGCTTGTTTCCCGAAATGTGTCAAAATTGCAGTAGACTAGTTTTTGTTGTTATAAATAGTCAAGGTTGGTATTTTACATATTTACATCCTAAAGAAACGAAACTGGGTTGATATCTTGCAGTCGTTATGCAAGTGTGAATTTTCGGCACCCAGCTCGCTACTAAAAGTATATCCACGTAAACCAAGTAAACCGGGTTTTTACAATTGATACGATCAGCCAAATGGCGGTCAAATGATGGAGATGGTAACATAAAATGAGATTTTAAACGTTTTAAAACTGTTAAATAAAAATGGGATGTTTTTCCCCTTAGTTCCAGACGTCAAAGCCACGGTGATAAAATCTATAGCAATGCGGGAGGGGGCGCTGTCCGATATTATAGAAGTCAGAATCAATCCCCCAGGAAGCAACTGGAAGAGAGATCTGACCATATTGGTGAACCACGAGGTCAAGCATTTTGAAAGGAAAGGTGAAAGAACGCAGGATTTTAAAGGTAATATATTATAGTGTAATCATTATAGATAATACAAATATATGAAATGGAATTATACGATATGATTTTCATGTTGTTTGCAGCGTGGAGAAATACAAACAGCTTTCGGCTATTTTTTTTTTAAATTCCTGTAATGTCCCCTCTTCCTCTGCAATAAACTCGACTCAGTTTCTCATCCACTTTTAAGAAATGCCGATATGTAATCTTGTCTTATTCCAGGCGGCGTGACGGTCATCAACAACGACCCACGGCGTTCGTCCAACATCACAGTGTACTTTGAGTGTGGCATAGGGGTGCAGGCAACGGCGCTGGAAGGTCTACTTAACGTGGTTGTCATGGCACCACCATCTGTCAAGGTAACTATGGCAACCCTTGTGGTGATGACATCCGCGCAGCGTGCGGTTTAAAAACTGTTTTCATCACTTTTATATTGACAGTGAAAATATGCTATTGGTGTTGAGTAAGGTTATTTGACTCTTGGTTGTACTTTAAGTTTCAGACACAAGGATTATTCGGCAGCTGGGATGACGACGCTAGTAATGATATAAATGGCACCTCGGCCGTCCAAATTCACAACTCAAGCGAGCAGTGTAAGAAAATGCTTTACTATATGTAATTTCGTTGTACTAGCTGGCTCTCTATTTTCTCTAGTCTGTTTGAATTGTTTGTGACTTTTGGTTGTTATATTACAATAATAACCATTAGCTAGATTATCAGGGCTGTTGAGTAAGTGAAACTGTTTCATGGTAGTCGCAGCCAGCCATACGTCCCCATGTATGCTTCCAGTTTTGCAATAAAGCCAGTAAGCCAACGTATGAAATGACTGTAAATGAATCTTATACTAGTAGATTGATTATTCAGTATTTGCTACTACCCCTTGCTGCATTTTAAATAAAAACGCTTTTTTATATTTAGGGCGAATTTCAGAAAAATCTTCCCTTTTTACGTACGGACCTCGTAGCTACGCGTTCTACCAGGATCTGGCGTTTCAGCCGGCCGCCATCAACTTTACCGCCATTCCCTCCAGGAGACCGGAGGTGGCGACGCTATGCGGCAGTAATCAACAGTGTGCCTACGACTACGTTGTCACAGGAGATGAGGCGATTGCAAGAGGGACGCTGGCAGCGGCGCGGCAATATGAAATTTTGAAGGAGAGGACAAAACCTGGTGAATATTGTTCAGCTGTCGCTCAGATTTATTATATCAAACATGTTATCAGATAATCACTCAACATATAGGCCTATTCTCAGTTTGTTGTAGTACAAAATCTCACATAATATTTCCTAATATTTCTTGATCAAAATTATAATTGAACATCGGATTAATTCTTCATATTTGTGTTTCTTATTTGGAGAGGCGCATTTTATTATCTTTATTGCAGTGTATTTGACTGCTTGGAATCGGATTCTTACGTCTAATTGTTTAAGTGTGTCTGATAAGCATCCAATCTTTCTTTTTCTGTAACAGTCCAAGCTTGCGGTATTTTGGACATTGAAAACTCCATCAAATTAGTCGACAATTACCTGCTTGGTGGCAGGGTGACCGTGACGGGCTGCCAGCCAGGCTATGAATTGTCAGGAAACAATGTCTCCTTCACGTGCAGCTTAAACGGCACTGGGGCGGCGGCGTGGTCCCCACTTCCCACCCTCACCTGCGTCATAGAACAAGAAGGTACTTCACAGATTAAAGTCAGAACTCTTTTAATAGGTCTTTGAAATAAAATATTAATTTTGCGCATTATGCCTACGGTAGTAAAATCGTCTCGGGAGCATCGTATTTGAAAAAGAGCAGTGCCCACTTTTACAGTTTAGTAAAATCAAAAATCCAAATTGAATTGAAAAAAACCAAAATGGACAAATGCCGTCGTGCAAATAGCGACAATTTTGCTCACTTTGCTTGTGTCACTTATGAGTATGAATGAAATTAGTAAATTATGACATATTTCAACAATTTCTCATCATGTTTAAAATAACATACAAAAACCACTTGCGTTGTCTTCTTTCCAGTCAGTAACGAGGCGCAAATTCAGTACGCGCGGACCACGGCCACTGTGCTTGCGGTGCTGTTACCGACATTCTTCGTATTCTTGGTGCTAGGGGCCGGCCTCACCTGGTGGATTCATTCACGGTCACGAGGTGTAACAAAGTGAGTGTAATAGTACAGAGTCGATACATGATCTTGTATTTCTCATGAAGTGATCATTTGGCTTTTTAAAATAAATAAATAAATAAATAAATAAATAAATAAATAAAAACAGATAAATCACCCATGTTAACTCTTCCATAAAGTAACAGATAAATCGCCCATATTAACTCTGCCATAAAATCACCTATTTCCAGATCTCGCACCCCGGAAGATGAGCTCGCAGGCGGTCGCCAGGAGGGTGACGGCGGAGAGGGCCATGGAATGACGGCCTACCATAAAGAAAACCTGTATACCCTAGCCGAGGAAGACGAAAGTTATGTGTTTGTCAATCAAGCAGAGATAGAAACATTAGAAAAGTCAAACCCAAATTTAAATAAGTCAAAGGAAAGCATTGGCAAGTCAACTCATGTGTGACAGTGGAAGTCCAAGCGTCGACAGATGAAACTCACAAACGTAATGGTTATTTGCAAGTTTGTACCAAGCATGGGGAACAAATTCACAAGTGCTTTTCACAATACTATATGAATTTGTCCACAATGGGGTCATTTCCAGCGTTTCATTATATGACGACTGTGAACTGGCGTGCCTTTTGTAACCTGGTGCTTCACTCCCAATTATGTCACCTTGGAGCAAAGCGCTCATACTGTGCCAAATGCCAGAGGTCGTTTTTTTTTTTTAATTTTTAAATTATTTTTTATTTAATAGGTAGCTCGAAAACAATTCGCATTTATACTATGTACAGATTATGTTTAAAAAGACAAACTGATGCAGATTACTTGTCGAATTTTGAGCGATGTTAAAAAGAACGAGATGCCAATCATCGTTATGTAACACCATAGAGATCTACATCTCAGTATTACGACGATGGCAGTCGCCAATCATAGGGCAGTGCCACGTTACGTGTAATTCAAGGGCCGTGACACTGGCCAGCAGCTTGTTAGCCTTCAAGGAATTGATAAGACTTGGACCTGGACATTGTTTTGAGACATTACAAACCCCCGGCAAAGCAAGGGGCAGTGCCTTTTTTTTTTTAATAGTAGTACAACAGCCGCTGTAAGCTGAAATGTGAAAGACAATTTGTTCAGCATGTAATTTTTTCATTTTTGGTCTCTGTTTTAATATTAAATGTTTTATGTCTTATTTCAAATATCTTGCTGTATTTTATTTATGGTTGCTGTTGATTTATATGTATAATATTTTGGTGTGCTCCAATTAAGGAGAGTGGATGGGGAGGGGATCAGCATGAAGTCAACACACACAAACCATGTACTTTTCAAGTATGCTTAAAACTGAACATTTATTTTGTATGGTCATACAGTTGTTCCAGCACATTACTGGATCAGGGATGAAGTATTTTTCATTTAAATAGTTAACCCAACAACCTTGATGTCATGTCCACACACCCAGGACACTGTCCAGTCCAACTGGACACTGCTAGGACCTTGACACTACAGCATCAAGTTTGGTGCATTGCTGCACTTTTTTAAAAATTAAAATATCACTCAGCCGCACCTGTAGCTGGCAATAAAATACCCCTAAGAACAGGAGCAAAGTAAACGCGCCAATCTTCAATCTTTTGTTGGCCCTCGATATTTCATCAATATGACCTCAAAAAAGAATATTACCTCTTTTTGCCTTTTTTCCGGGATTTTGTCCCTTTTAAAACAATTTTCTCAGGCAAGCAAAGCATCCACAACTAAACATGAATTCCGGTGTCTGAAAATCAAAGTCCTCGCTTCAGTGTATTTAGTTCGAACTTAGCCGCTACCTTGCAGCCAAACTGCTTCGCAACCCCTCAGCTCTGCTGAGGGATTTCCTTAATAACCATAACACAATAATCACCACAGAAATAACCTGAACAATCTAACAAATATTCTTATAACAATTTAAGAGTTTCAACTATAATAAAAGCAACAATGACAGGTAAACACCCATCTATACATTAATGGCGGTAATTTTACCTACGCCTATCAAACCACACAGGGAAGCCACAGTGGCACATCCAAAACGCAAAGCCAAACACAACAAATTTGTTAGAAACTATATAATTAATGACAAAACTTACACACTCCATAATAAAGTACCAAATTACAAAGGTAAAAATTCAACAACATCGGAAAGAAATTTAAGTACATTGAAAGAACATTCCTCGTCTTTCTCGCCTCAGTCTAGTCCAACTTGGCAACCATATTGCTTCTTCTACAAATGGATTAACATACTTCAACCAAAGAAAGAAGTTTTTTCTCTATCCACTATGCATCCACCTTTGCCCTTCAAGCAGTTATCATAATCATCAAACAAAAAGACCACTTCTCACAGGTATTGTTATCATAAATCAGCAAACCCATAAATCAGACAATGAAACCTTCCACTTTATTGGTCGCCTTAATAAATACTATCTTCTTAACTAAGAATACTTGATTGCAATAAACTGGCTATCAACCAATACAACAAGAAAAATATAACATTACACTGAAAATTCAAACCTGAACATTGAAATTTTACTTTTGGTTAATCATTGCTATGTGCACAAAACCTAGCTACTAACTAACTAACGATGCCCAGGTTATTTCTGTGGTGAAATTTACAATACTATTCCTTTTCAAATCTCTCTCCCTCATGAATCCAAAACCTCCAAGGCAAAAACAATGTGGTAAATAGTGGTATTATCTTTTTAATATTGAATATTTTCATTGTAGTGAATTGCTACACAGTTGATTAGCAGCATCCTAGAAATTTTACACCTTATTATTCATGTGACAAACAAAAGTCACAGAATCCAGTTTTCAATCTTAACCCAAATTTCTTTCAAATCATTTCCCTATTCTACACACTTGAACCATATCAGTATGTGCCTTGGAGGTTTGCATTCATTTCATCATGTTGATGTTTTATTCATCCTCTGTCTTGTTCGGTCCAAAGCTCCATCCACTGGTGCCCCCTGGTGCCCAGATACTGCTCAGCGTATTGAATGGATCAAAACTGCCCACATCCTGGAAAACACACATTTGCCCACTGAGAGAAAACCCCTAGATTCATATCTGAACCTTTAACAAATAACTCATCAGAAAATCTGACGATATATTGAAACTAGTTAAAATACAGTTCTTTCAGAATGCTTTTCACAAGGATACTTTGATCAAGGAACATTAATTAACCTTTATAAAAATCTTTTTGATGCTTTTCAAAATAACTTTCTGCTTCATTTTCCTCAACTGGTTTTACCTTCTATTGGACTCATTCAGGAGAATTTGAAACCAGCCCCCAAATCTCTCCCTGACACATACACACACTTGTGCGTGCTCACACGCACACACGCACACACACACACCAGGCCAGTTCCTCAACCCCCCTCTACTAACCTGTACCCCTTGTTCATTCTCAGCAGCTGTCGTGTTCACACTGCCGAGTCCTGACAGGGGAGAGTTGGCACTGCCACTCAGTAGAGAGGCGCTGCCACTTCCCGCAGGCCCCAGGAGGGAACCACCAGCACCATTCAGAAGAGATGGACTGCCTGTGTCGCCACTGGTGGCAGCGCCGCTCCAGATCCCTGGTGCCGAATGTGGTGACCAGCTGCTGGTGTCAGAGGTGGAGATGGTGGTGGGGATGTCACTCCACAGGCTGGCCTGGGAATAGCACAACAAACATCATTGAGATATGTGGAGAACTAGGACCAAAATGTGGTCACTTCACAATTTCTACTTAATTTTAATCAGATGTTATTGTAAATTTTTTCATCAACTTCATTATCAACTGACTCAAAAATTCAAAGCAGCTAATCAAAATTTAAGCAAAATCAAAGCACTTGGCCACTGGTAAAAGTGAATAGGGTGAAGACAGCTCCCTTGTGTTCATGCACACACACTTACTTGCACCCTGGGTGGCGACTCTGCTACAGTGGGCCAGGTCTCTCCAGCTGGGGTCTCCGCCAATGGCGACCACGTCTCACTGGGTGCACAGGTACTGTCCCAGAGACTCTCTGCCTGCACTGGGTTGATGTCAAAGCCGGGCCAGTCTTCACCTGGAAAACAGTGCCATCAGTCAGGGTGAGCACTTGGTTTTTATGTCATCATAGTCTCTAACACCAACAGCCAGAATCAGTGCTACTGATCTATAATACTTAGGAGCAGTAACCTTCTTCATGAAATTAATGAGATTACAAGACAGTATTAATAACTTGACTGAGTTGTGGATTTATCCCCCTCAGAGTTCTCCTTACAGTCACCAGACAGCACATTAACAATGATGCATACCGTTCAATTCCCTTCATTGCAAGGCTCTTCATTATATCTTAAGCCACCTTATACAAATATCTGATATACCCTTGCCCAGTTTACCACCGGTAACATACACGCACGTGTGTGTGTGTGTGTGTGTGTGTGTGTGTGTGTGTGTGTGTGTGTGCACGTGCATGCATGCGTGTGTGGTTACCTTGCAGCAGTTTCTGCTGGTACTCTGCCAGTCTCTGGCGCCTTTCTTGCTGTAACCTCTGCATCATGGTCATGTTCTCCTGGCCTCCAAACATGGAGCCGCTGGTGGAGGGTGGCTGCAGGAAGCTGGAACCTGCTGAGAAGAACAGTGATTGCAGGAGAAATTAAAGCTGGGCTCAGGCTAGAATAGTGAAAGGCAGATCTACACACAAAAGCAAATATAATATGCATATCCATTCAGTGTGATTCATACTCAGAAAAGGAAATATTGTAAGCCTCGGTCACAGAAGGATTTTTTTTAGTAAAATGGTGCTTGTGATTCTTTACGACTTATGCCCCGATGAGGAAGTTCTCTCAAATTGTGAAAAGTATTTTTATTGACGGACAGACTTATCACTAATGAGACTACTGCACAAGTTTGTTTTAGAATAAATTCAGAGCTGTCACTCACCATCTCCCAGGCCGTAAGTGTGTGTGGTAGGCTGAGAGAAGCTATCCACTGGCGACACTTTACTCTGGCTGTTCATGCTGTTCTCATGGATAGATGGCAGCACAAACAAACTGCTGGCTCTGTAAGGAGAATACCACTGTAAGTTAATACAACACGACTCCCAAGATATGAGATATCCTTTGTCAAAATCACACCATAAAGCAATAGCAATAGTTTTACTGCCCCTGTGTAAATTTTCTAAAATTCATAGGACAAATATCATATCGTCTCAGTTTTCCCAAAACTTTCTTAAAACAAGGCACGATGTAGTAACTTAAACCCTGGATAAAACCTGGTCCCCTTAATACCAGGCCCCAGTTTCACAAAAAACCAAGTCAATTCCCCGACTTAGGTCACTAAGATTTCCATGAGAGTGCTGTAACACTATTCCTGATAAGGTAAGATATGACCATGTAACCTTGGAAACTGAGTTCTTAGCTAGGGAACCTGACTTCAGCTTTTTTTTTTTTTTTTTTGTGAAACTGATACCAGGATAACCCAGCTCAAACCAGACTAAAACTGGGCTTCAGTGATTTCAAACTCCATTCCTGTGAAATAGGCCATTACCCGAGCTCCTGTCCAGTGCCCATACTGGGGCTCCATGGGGACACCCTGCTGGTCAAGGTGGTACTGGGACTGGTCATCTGGGGCAGGCTGGGGTTCTGCTGACCACCCACTGCACTGACTGCCTTGCCTGGTATCAGTCCTGCTGCAGCAGCCTTGCTTGCCATGATGGCTGGAAAGTGGGAGAAAAATATGAAATTATTCAATTTTCACATTCGAATTCAAATGACCTTTAAAACATTTATAAAATCATTGAGACAGTAGGTTTTATAAACATGTCGAAAGAAAAAGTAATAAAAAAGTAATATTTTAAATGATCATCACTCACCAGAGTAATCAAATGGATTGGCCAGTGGATTGAAGGGAGTGGGTTTCTTAATGGCCTGCTTGCGGGCGTGGTTACTGTCATTGTTGTTACTGCTACTGCTGCTGCTGACGACACTGCTGTAACTACTGGAGCGACTGCTACTGCTGAGGTGGTCTGGGGAACCCAAGAGTTGCTTGCCATGGCGCAGAGCAAAGTTCTCCGTCTGCTCTGCCAGCTCACTCAAGTCACCTATACAAGGAAGAAAGAAGGAAAAAATTTTTTCAGCAACCCCTATAAAATTTTGTGGATTATTCATACATTCCTCATTGTCATTATCACAATATGGTAATAAATAGAAAGTTTATGTGTTGTACGTTGACACACAACCTCTAAAGAATATCCAAAGTACAAAACAGAAATACACACATGCTTTTCTTAGGGTTCATGCAACATTGTTATCAGTACAACAATAACAGCAACAGTCAATGTTAATGAACAGAGAAATTAGTAACGGAAACATGTTAAAATGTAGAGATAAGAGCAATTGCTACATATGGAACTGCTACATTCCCTTTAACATCAACTGTTACAAGTGCACAGGGAATTCAAAGAACCATCAGTGCAGCCCTGCAATGTTTTCAGTGCCCAAATATTAACCAATTACCATGACGTATGACTGTTTATTTTAGAAACTCTCCTTGACCACAACCCTCAGTGTCAGTGACAGCCTTGGATACCGCCACCCACCTAACCTTGCACACTGTCTCTCAGTATCAAGAACACATCTGCCCTGTTTTCCATTCACAGTTAACCACACTTTCTCATTAGCTGCTTTCAATCTTTTTTTTTAATCCTGCATCAAGTTTTACCCACTTAAACCTAAATAAACTCAAAAATAAATAAACATGCCAAAACAAATTACCATGGGCATAAATAAATAAGACTCCAAAACACTTTCCCTTCAAAAATAAATATAATAAAAAAAAAAAAAAAAAAAAACAGACAGCACCTCCACTTTAATGTTATATGCAAACAAAAAATACCCTCTCTGCTGTACACTATCACACCTGTGCAAACACACATGCAGTCCTCCACCCATCCTACACACACCCACAGACACTTATCCACCCTACCCTCAGTTATACATCCATCCTATATATACCCATGTCACACCCACAGACATTTACCCCCCTCACTACTCCACCCATCCTACACACACCCATATCACACCCACAAAAAAAATTCCCTCCCACCCAGTTTTCCACCCATCCATCATCCACCCACAGACATTTACCCACCCCACCCTTTCTCAGTCCACCCATCCTTCACACACCCACATAAAATCACCCCACACCCAGTTTTCCACCCATTCATCATCCACCCACAGACATTAACCCACCCCACCCCACCCCTCCCTCAGTCCTCCACCCATCACACCCACAACACACCCACAACACACCCAGCAGCCAAAGTAAATGAAAGCAGTATCTACCGGTAGATGGGATTGGTATTGGTTGGTCCCACAGAGGGGGAGGGGAGTCTTTCCCGCTCCACGGACTATCTGGGTCTCCACCAGTGAGATGAGACTCTATAATTGAGCCTATAGAGGACATAAAAGGACAAGATGAGTACAATGACAACACAGTGCAGTGGCAGGCTGAGCAGTCTACTGGTCAATACTATCCCTGCTTGGCACTTAACTTGGCTTCCTGTTTTGCTTCAGCCAAACAATTGTTTTTTGTATATCAAAAATACCATGACAGGATTTCTAAGGAGCAAATCTTTTCCAAGGGAAAATTATTACAGTAACTTTAGTAATGGGTATTTATTTATGTGCAACTCAGTTTGATGATATAAATTTGTTTTAATTGTTTTAGATTGGATTAACAATAAATCCATTTTTAGTCTACTGTTTTTTTTCTTATCAGACATATGGTTATCAAAACCAACAATACGCAACCTATGAAAAAAATTCAGTATAAATAGAGGGTTCTTTTTTTCTCAAAATTCATTTTTCCCCAGATAAAATGGTTTCAGGTAGGGAGAGTAAAACATTGCAAAACAAATGCTTGCAACAGGTAAGAATTCCATCTCTCTCTCTGAAATTGCGATAGTGCTCAGAGTCTGAAGTATTCTACAAATTGTTAGGACGCTAGTCTAAGTGCTATGGTGTTGTGAGGGATGTGTATTATATATAAATAATTATATATAATATGTTACCTAAGGAAATTAATAAAACTAGATAAAAGAAATATAAAGGGAAACATAGTAAGTGACAGGATGCATACATCTTAAACTTATAGGAAGGAAAAGGAAGGCTGGCATTTAAACCATGGGTTTTTTTAATCAAGTGACAATTTGCTATCATATACTATCAGCAATGACCATGAATTCTAGGACTAAGTCATTAATCTAATACCATCTGCTATGCTCACAATACTACAATATGTGAAGATTCCTAAAGGCTGCAGTCTGTATAGACAGGGGCACCATGCAAAGTTTAACAAGACAACAACTACAGCAAATCTTCTTTAAAAAGAAAACTGACACTGAAAATGTTCAATGAAGAAAAAGAGCCAAAGGTGGCACAGCACTAACACAGCATGTGCAATTCTAAACAACAAACAAGAAAAACAAACACATGCTTAAAATCTTAAACAATAAACATTTAAATATAAAGATGTTACTTCAAATGTAAGTGTAATTCAAAGAAGATCATGCATTGACACGATTCACTATCACAACTTATTACTGGTAAGTTGTTTGAAATACATCTTTAAACAGATTACAGCACTCAATAGAATGCATTATCTACCTTTGGCCTGTTTGGCCTGCTTGTCTGTCCCCTTGATGTTCTTCTTCAAACACTTGGTGGCGATGTCAGCAGCCAGAGCGTGGGGAGATGTAGGCTCTTCTCGTATGGCAGCGCGTTCTTCCTCCTCAAGTTTAGTTGTGTACGGTAGTTCAATTGTGCTGATAAAAAAAAAAAACAGATTCTGGTTTATAAATTAAATTCAATAGTAAATTATTTAATGATAGTCATAGAAATGATAATTTTCCAAATGTATTCCACCATTATTAAGCAGATGTCATTCCTAAAACAGAATTATAACACAAAAATAATTAAAAAAAATTTTTTTTTTAATGAAAAAAATATAATTAACATAATTATAGAATATTAAGCAAAAAGTACTTGAAAACTCACCTTGGCCTATGAATATTCCCTCCAAATGCATTCTTGGGGTCCACCTTGATGCGTGTGTGAGCCTTGGACTTGCTGGTCAGGATAAAATCATCCTCCCCAGTCTGCTCCTCTGCCATCACTTCTTTATTTTTCTTCCCCTTGTTCTTACTCTTCTTGGTCTTCTTCAGCAGAGGCTCTGGCGTGGAGTCCCGCGTACTGCTGGCCTTGTCATCAGCGTCACCACCAGAGGACTCTGTGGTCGTCGAGGACGTGTCATCCTTGTCTTTGTAGTCTTCCACTGTGGCGGGGCTGGAGGTAGGAGAGGGAGACACGGGGGAAGTGTTGCTGTCCTTTCTCTTTGCCTTCTCCTTCTGGCGCCGTTCCTTGTCTTCTCGACGTTGGGCAGTCTTAGATTTACGTTTTGGACGAGGTTTTGCTGAAATTGAATGATTTAAAAAATGTTCGTTTTACATAAGATATATTTTACTTTTAAATCTTAAAGTAAATACAGCTAAAACATACACATTGTAAAATATATTCTAACTGTCTTAACTATGCATCTATTTTCACTACTACACTTATTATCTTGTAAATTCATTCCAGCACATGCACACAAACACACACACACACATACTATCTCCAGAAAATGAATTGAACAAGGTTAATCATTTCAAACTCACCTTCCTTTTTTCCCGAATTTTCTTCGTTTAAATTTTCAGCCACAATGTGAACTTCAGGTACTTCAAATGAGTCAAGGTGGTTCACACTGTTTCCACTGCTGCTTGGCACCAACTTTTTCACCTTTTCAGCTTGCACTTTTTCTTTATCGTTGCTTGCCTTTTGCTCTTGTTCGGTATTTTTAGATGCTGATGTCACCGATGGCGGTGACGCAGCTGAATTAGCTGGTACAGAGGCCGAATTTGATACTGGTTCAGACTTGGCTTGTTTTTTCTCACCATGAATGTATCCATTTTCCACGGTCGATATATCATTTACGTTTTGCTTGGATGCTTTTTTCTTCGATTTAGAATTCACAGTCGAAGACTGCTGTGGTGCTTTTTCCGCAGGATTGGCTTCTGATGCTGTAGCGTAACTTGTATTCTTCTCTGCTGGGTGTAGTTTAAGGTTGTTGAGTTGTTGTGTGGTTGAGGACTGTGTGGCTGCAGTAGTAGTAGTTTTACCACATTCCCCAGATGATGACTGTCTCTCATAGGTAGGTTGTTTGGCTGGCGGTTCTGAGGAATTTTGTCTACTTGTGCTTCTGCAGAAAATACTACTGATGCTTATGGATGGAGTAGGATCTTTTTTCCTTTTCAAATCAGCGTGTCCGTTACCCATCTCTGGAATGGACTTACTACCCAAAAGTTGTGGTCCAGGTATAGACTTTTCCTGCTGTCTTGGGACAGCAATATTTTTCAGATCAAATATCTTGGACTTGTCATGTAATTGTGAAGAAGCGTTGACAGCTTTCTGCCGGCGTAAAAGGTCTGTGGTGAAGATGCGATCTGCTTCAAAATAAGATGCCACAAAGATGCAGAAAGTGAGAAAACCCATTAGACAGACTGTGGAGTAATAAATGATGGGCTCCCATGAAGGGCGCGGGAGTGCTGCGGAACATTTAGTCAACATACTGGCCGGTATCGTGGCCTGAAGAGTGAAGTTGATAGTGTCTCCAAGACTGGAGTGGATTTTTAAAAGTCTTCTAACTCTTGACATGGTAAAATCTGGACTGAATCTGAAATTTGATACAAAACAACTGAGTTCACTTTTTTTCGGAAATAATAATTTATGTTATTTGTTTACAGAGTAAAAAAAACTGTAAAGAGAATATAAGGCAAACAGAAAGGGAAAAAAACATTTTCCTTTTTGCTTAGTGATAATTACAACTAAATGATACTCTAAATTTATAGTTCATTTTAAATTACAACATGTTCTGAACATAAGACATACTATCACCATTTGCTAAATAAAAAAACAATCTGAAGAATACAACAAATTCTGTTTCTTTTACACTTACGCTATGTCTATCTTTTTGGTCTGATTGGGTTTCAGTTCAAACCCCTCACAGTTTAACACCTTGAACCCATAGCCCTGACATGGTTCATCATTGATACTGAAGCCATGGACGTAGACTGGCAGCTCCCCGGAGTTCCTGGTGGTAAAGGTTCTCTTCACGGTAAAACTGGGGGGTATAGTGCGACTTGGTTTCCAAGCTGAAAAGAGAAAGAAAACATAAAACTACACCATGAACACCATAACAACATGAATCAGAGAAAAATTAAATTTATTCCATTTTAAACAAATTATTTGGTTATATTTAGTTAGGTTATTTCCCACCTTATTTGTGATTCTCTTGCATCATAATCTTATGCCTCATAAATCAACACTATTTCCTCCATACATATGTTACAGTTACAAAATATCACTATTTCAAAACCAGTTACAGTACTACGCATACATCAAAACCAATAAAACAAAACCAAAGCCAACAAAACCCAATCTCCATATATTATATCAAGTTAAGTTGACATTTACTGCAAGGTCAATAACATTCCATAGGACCAACTCACGTTTCTCACAGCCTGACAACACTTTTTCGGTCATTTCAAAAGAGAGAGGGTTTGGAGATCCTGGTTTTCTACCGCTGAATTTTAACTGGCCATAGCTTCCTCTGCCTTCTACTACTATTGCATCTATGATGGTAAGATTGTTTCTGGAAAGAATAATTTCATTACATTTCAGGAATACAAATAGTGATCTTTATAAAAGACCAATAATCAAAATAACATCAGTTTATCTCAAGTACAAAATCCATTAAAACAGTTTTTCTTCAGATCCTTCACTAACTTACCTTATGACTATGAGGGTTGATCTGATGGAGTCATCCTTTGGGGAAAATCCCGCTAAACACCGCACTCCGCCTCTCCCATTCAATATGGTTGCTATGGTATGTTTGTGGGGTTTGACGCCAAAATAATCGGTGACCCACTGGCGCATTTCTGGCACAGCGTTATCTGGTCTTTTCTGGAAAACAACATGACTCCAGTGAGTGTCACCTAATCATTAAGTTTAAAGTTGATTGATTTCTATCCCAATGTTATTACATTTTATTATTAGCTTTAAAGAGTCTCCTGATATATATTCAGTTTCTTACCTACTATACTATTTTATTTTCAATGGTTTATACTAAATAAAAGCACACTGATTAGAAATTAACTTTTAAAGGAAGATGTATAAAAAATTACATAATAATACTTACATCGTATAATTCTAAATTTTCTAGAGTGAAAATGTCTTGGTCATCTGTTTCAACATAGTCTGATAAATGATCTGAAAACCTGTAAAGCGATGATAAAAAATTTACTAACATGAAACACCTGTTAAATGAAATTATCACCAATAAAATAAACTGACCTTTTACTGATTGTTTTTCTTTAATTCATCACATATTAAAATCTCATTAACTTTTTCTAAGCAAAAAATTAACCAAGGTGCTTAGTCTTGGACTGTCTAAAACCATTTCTATACGAGAATGTGTCTCTTACGTGGAGCTGAGCATGTCTAGCAGCACTTGAGGGTTTGGGTAAAGAGATAAAGGCAGGACTTGGATGATCACAGGGACATCAGAGGGGTTCACAACCATGAAAAATATATCCTGAAAAGAAATTACATTCTTAGGTAAGATCTGCTTCTTCCTTTTTGAATATTCTGTTCATTAAGAAAAGGCACTGTTCACTGACTACCAAAACAAAGTCACTGCCCTTGTGGAAATCAGGCACAAAAAATTCAACTTTTAAGAAAAATTTATTTGAATTTCCACATATCTGCAATAAACAATTACGGTCTTAGTAATTATGTCTGTGTCTGCTTAAAAAGAGCAAATACCATCAACTTTGCCTGCATTGATTTACTTTGTAACTTAATTTTTTCTCTATTTCTACCCAATATCTTAATGATACTTACAGACTTATTTCCTACTTGTGTGAGAGGAAACCTTAAAACTCTGTCATAATCAGACTCAAAGTTGTCTTCAATAAGCGTAGGCCAGCTGAACTGGACCTGTGCCGGGAAAAGGAAGCCCCTCACGTAATCAGTGTTCAGTTGAATTGTGACGTTGAACCTGGGTGGAAATAACAACTTGTAGATGATGTGTTTTTCTAATTGTTTGTCAGGAAGCTTAAGATACACATAATACATTAATGTAAATACTGAGATTTATTAACATTTGTTAGAAACATCTCACATCAAATTTCACATTCAGTCTATCACTTTCAAGCTTGGACAATTTTTTTTAAATCCACTACCAGACTAACATGATCTGTAAAAGATAAATCTATGAAATCTATCATATCAAGAAGTCACCCTTTCAAACTTACGGATTTTTCTCTATGGATCCCACATTTTCCCACTTCTGCTGTAGCTTTGTGTATAAGTATTGGTCAGTGTCGGTCACCTCTCTGTCTAGTGTGAGACCCAGTAGCCACTGATGACCGGCGGGGGTGTGTGTTGGCAGGCCTACATAACAGTCCTCTTCACAGCCTTGCCGCACATCAAATGACAGCTTCCCTATCTGGAACACATCAGTTTGGAATGTTATAGTAGAGGACGAGATGCACTTCATATACAACAGTGGATATTGTGTACAAGAGAGATTGCAGCTTTTTTTCTTACAGTCAGGGAAAACATCCCTAATTTCCTATGCTCAGTGAACAAGACAAATTCCTCTCAATTCTTATAGTTACAAAAATTAGTAACATCATCTTAATTTAAGCTGTGATGTTCAATCATATTTTTAGAGCAATGTTGATACTCTAACCATTATATAATGAGTTTTCAGTCCCATTATTTATTTGTAACTTCCCTCGGATTCTTTATTGGTCATTAGCCACTTCTAAACTTCTAAATCTCATTTAACTTTGGGTTTTTGCTGAGAGCTAAAATGATAGTTCAGCAGAAAGCACTTCAAATAAGAGAATATTTCATGACAGTTTTTATCGTAGTACAAAAAAATATGACCAGATCAATAACAGTTGGCATACTTACAATATTATGATCATGGTAGTAAATCCAGAGAGGTTTCACATTGGCTCTTTCATAGTGAAACCTGCTGTCTTCAGGAATAAAGATCACCTCCCCTGCTTCTATGACCCCATCAAATGTACTGTTAATTCTGAAATCTTGAGACAGCACTTTACCCTGCAACAAAAGCATGCAACAGTTTGTTTGAACTATTTCATGTGTTAAAGTGTTCAGTGCAGGTTATTTTGTAATTCTATACCTATTCCTCATCTAAAATATGCAATTTAAACAATGTTTTATTTATATATACTATATAAGCCAAAATTCTTTTTGACGAAACAGGCAATGGTCCATCTGCATTAAGCACTTCTAATTTCAAGCCATAGTCTCATCTTGAATGATTTAAATAAAAGAGAAGTTTTTTGCCATATTTGTCCACATACTGGGAAGGCATTTTCAAACATGAGAACCTCTGGCACTGCCATCAGGCCTCCCTCCACAGTCATCAGTGTGAGAGGAATATACTGGGTCTGAAATAAAACATTTTGTTCTAGTAGAAAAAGTGGCATCATAAATTGTTCACACTGAGAATACTGTACAAATTATACCAAGTGTGTGTGACTTTATTTCTACGCAATTACGTTTCTCAACAAGTGATGAGTGAGGCAATTAAATGACCCATTAAAACTAAAAAAAAAAAAAAAACTTTGCCACAACAGCCTTCATGTTCAATCACAAAAAAAAAAATGACTTTGTGTTTCCTTCAGCTTATTCCACTCCTTGAACCAGTATTGAACATTGGTGCAATAAAATATTCATCATCTCTTGTGTAAAGATGGAAATATATTAAAATCTTTTCTAAACAGACTGGGGAGCTTCTTTTCTCTTACCTCAAAATTTGTATAAATTAGCACCTCGGCAGCGTAACTGCCTTCTTCATCTGGAGCATGCAGGTTGACGCGGAATACTGCAAAATGGTATGGTTTTAGCACAAGCTGGAATGAGACAAGTATGGGTGTCACCATGGAAACCAAGCACTGGGGCACGTTCAGTAGAAATATTAGGTAAAAGACTCAAGGTAAACGAAGAGACATGATATGCAAAATGATATGAAATTCTAGTCTCAACAGCCCTAATTAAAATCGCTACAGTTAATATATTTCTCAATAAGCCCAATACTGCCACTTCTCTGCATCATGAAAATAGGAATAAAAATGAATATTTTTGAATATTTTTGTAGTAGTTGACATTCACAACAGTTCCTATTCCAGGCCACTTACTGGGCTTGTGTCTATCTCTGATACATTGTGTTCTCGTGTAAGTGCTGTTCCATTGCCTTTTTCGACCCCTAGTAATTCCACTGTAGTTCTAAGCATATTGGAACTAAACTCATATATAGTGACCTGAAAACCATATTAAATAAATTATATGTTACAATTTAAGAATTATACTATTTGAATGCAAATGCTTACAAATAATCAAGTCCACTTTTTTGCTAAATTTAATGAGGACAATTGTTCCGAGTTAGAATATTCCTAACTGCCCACAAAAAATCTATATTTCTCTTGTTACTAAGCAGAACTGACAAACAAGAGTTACTGGAAAATGTTTTAATTCATTTTTGAAATATTTCCTACATCTACTACATTCAACAATCTTAGTTTCTATTACAATTTATCCCATGCTGTCCCAGCATTCCATACACTTACATCTATGGGGTTATCATTGCGCAGCGTGAAAGTTAACTTCCGCCTGTCTCCCACACCCATCACACCAAAGTCCAGCTGCCCTTTGAACACCTCCGGTCTGTGATGTATTACCTGAGACAGAATTGCATTTTATTCAGATTTTAACCAAAGAAAATAATAATATCCATACTTTATATAACTATATAATGAACCTTACGCGTTACAATCATTTTAAATTGCGAGCAGAAGTAAGGCATTTTTTAGAAAAGTTTTTATGTTTTGTCAATTATACCCAGCTCTTAAGACTCTATTAAAAATACTGTATTTTGAAAATTCAACTGTGACACATTTCAGCAATGACTGCACTAGACTATGTAAAATTAATATGCTGTATCATATATCAAGTTGTTTACATTACCAATCCTGTTTTGGTTTTTAGTAAGAAGGTGGCTTACAATGACCACATTTCATCGATAATATAAGTAATCAATAATGAGAAGAAAATGACAAATTTTGGCTCACCTAAAAATGTGCAGTTTTGGAAACAATGCACATGTTTTGTTAAACTCTAACTTAAGTTTCCCATATTTTGTTGAACTCTACCTTTAGTTTCCCATTGTAAACCCTCAATGGTATGAAGAATACGGAGGCGTTGGTGTAAACTCTGACAGGACCGGTGAAGTGCAGGTCAGAAGAATTGGGGTGAAACTTCAACTGAAATGGTACTACTGTCTCCCGGGGTGGGACTAGCATTGGATGGGTAAAATTCAGTACCTAAAAAAAAATACATCAAAAAATTATCATCACCATGTGGCTGCCAGCTTAAAATAAATACTTTTTAAAAAATGTACATACACTGACAATAGTAGGCTGTGCCAAATTCTATAATTATATCAACATAAACACAGTTTTAACACTTTGAATGTCAATTTTATCTTACTTTGTGTGAAGTTTTTTTTTTTAATGTAAAATATTCTGTAAACCATTTAGTACAGTACAGCAACATCTGTATCCAGATTTTTTTAAACAAATGTACAAACATGTCATCCCCCATTTCTCGTGGTTTATTCCATTTGACTGTATTTGCAACGAACTTATGTATAAATTTTATGAAGATAACTTACTGTAAAGTATTCCCTAATATTAGGTGGTAATGTGACATTGTATATAACCAGTGTAAAGTTGAAGGTATTTGTCAATGGTAAAGACACAGTGACATTCTTTGGTGGTGATTTCTTGCTGCCTACATAAAATTCCGTACTCGCCAGCTCATAAACCAAAGACCTGAAACGCATTTATCAATGTCACATTATTTGCATGAAATTAAATTAAATATACAACTTTACATGAAATAAAATTGTATCTTATCTATAAACTGAAAATATCAATTAGTTGAAAGACACCATATACTTTCTCTTACCCATGTAGAACTTCTGCCTCATAGGGTATATATAAACGATGATGGTTGTTCTTGGATTTAACCAGGATACGACCAGAATACTGTTTTGGGTTGAGACCTTTTGATGCTGCAAACAACAAAAAACACACATAACAGTGGATTTTGATGTATCACAGCTACAAGTTCTACATTCATCAAAATGATGCTCGTCCTAATTTTACGTTTATCTAGAGAGTATTTTTATCTTTAGGATAAAGTAGAAAGCAGACATGAAAAATTGGTAGGTAAAATTCACTGTCTAATTATAAGTGCTGGTAAAACAATTTGTTCAGAGAACATATAACAATAGTAAGAAGTCACATTGGCTAAATTCTTGTAATGAAGTTCTATATTACAATAGACATTTGGTTGGAGGAAAAATGCCTGTGTCTGTCTGTGTGTCTGTCTATGTGTCTGTCCGTCTCCCCCTCACCTGTATATGTAATGGTGGCTACTGTTGTTGGCTGTAAAACATCAGGCTGAATTTTGATTGGTCGGAAATCTATGCTGACTGCGTCATTCGGTGGAAATAATGAGACACTCTGCAAGGAAAAAATGGATTCAGTTAAAAAGAAATCCCCTTTGATTTTTGAAATACTTTGAAAACAAAGAATTAACACATTTTTAGTTCAGCTTCTGTTACAGTAGTATTTTACTATTAAATGTTTTGGAGGAGCATATCACAAACAATTATACTAATAAATATACTTAATTTTGCAAAACAACACTAGTTATTTGTGTTATTTGTTGTATTTTTTTTTTCTTCAAATAAACTGCATAATGTTATAAACTGACTGCTTGTTAAAAAAATCCACTCACTTGAATATGAACTGCCTTTGTTCCTGAGTTGACTAAATTTAATCTCAAACTTCTGGGACTGTCATGCGTCCTTAAAATGCCAAAATCTAACAGTTCATAGGGACAATAAAGTCCTGGTGCTGAAAATACAAGGTGCAAAATAAATGTGGGTTTTAATTTCATACTACACATTTACTATCTACTTTAAGTGACAACTTTCTTAGTCATCATAAATGAAGCATTCTGTTATCGTTAACCCATAACAAGTTCTTACTGGAATCAAATTCCAAACTAAGAAGAAAAAAAGAACACCACAGTATGACTGAACAGACAAACAGATGCATCAGATCAAGACAGAAGTTACAGCTATGAAATTTCATTTCACGTCATCGAACAAAGCAAGGACATTATAAGCCGAATTTAGCAGAGATAATATATCATGTAATCCTGTGCTCAGCAGTATGAGAAATGTCATCAGTTGGTGGTCACTATCCTTTCACTCTAATATCTAATCCTCACGACACGAAAAGAAGTTGTAAGCAATAAGCTTGACATGCTATGGGAGACACTCTCACCATAGATGCCCTGCAATTTTCCAAGAATCATGACGTTCAGAAACAAAACAAAAACTTGACGAAAGGATATGATACTCTTGGTATTCTATCAAGCAGAATGAAATAATACATTCGTAGAGAAAAACTAATCAAAAATATCATGAAAATAGACTTGAACATGTCTCCAAGATCATAATTCTTTTGACGTCTATCTAACGCGTGCTTCACGTATGCAACCTGAACCCATCATCAAACATGCAACCAGTTTTATGACAAGCCATATCAAATGTTAATTAACTTCCCACACTTTAAGCTTAATATACAGGTGGAAGAAGTTAAATATAAGCCTGTATTATTTTCTTAGAAGAATAAACCCACAAGCACACTCCTTATATTACAGTGTGGTCTGATAACAGCTAGCCACAAATTAATGAAAACAACACCCAAAGGTTGTAAAAAATTACAGTTATTTTTTTTTCAATTTAACTAGCTAGCACATTGGTTAATTTTTACATATCAATGGGATTTCAGATAAAAAAGAAACCTTAATCGCTTTGAAAGCCATTTATCAGCTTATCAGGTGCTGAAAATTCCAGACATAAGTTATTTTTCATGCCCCATGACTGAAAATGTGAATACTTTCTGTCCAAAATAGCCAATTAAAAGAAATGTCTGTCCAGCTGAACTGTTACCTGAGGAGACCTCCACTTCCACTGGTAGGACTAACATCTGCTTCTTCTCGTCCTTACTCGTCTTGATGCGGATAAATGCTGTATGGTTGTTCTCGTTCCTCCCTACAAAGCTGGCCCGCATCACTGGTTTAGTTTCGTAGGGAGGAATCTCCTAAAATGTGCAAGGAAAAATAGACAAAAAAAGCTTTTCTGCTATAAAAAGCATCATATTCTGCACCAAAATTAATCTTTCAGACACCCAACATAAACAAGGCAGCAAAGCTGTCAAATGTACAGACAAAAAGCAGGAAATAACAAAATAGGCTACTGTCAATTCTGATTCAAAAGTACATTATGTTAAACTGCAAATTCAACATCAAATTTTAATTATGCTCAACAGGTAATACCAATGTAAGTAAAATGTGAAACAAGTATAAGGCTTCAGGCCCATGGGAGTTCAAGTTCACACTTTGAAAATGTAAAACTTCCAGAAAAAGAAGTCAATTAGACTGCTTTTCCAACTCAGGCTGCATTTTAGTCCTGTATTTCTTTTTTGAAAGTTTGGCAATCATTAGTAACATGGTTTTCCCATAATGGTGATCATGGCAGCAGCACCCAAAATTGTGTTTTCTTCTATTCTGATGCAATATTACATAATGGTTAACNCGGCGACGGCGACGACAGACGCAGGTGATGGCAATATGTACAGACACATCTGTGTCTGTACATAAAAATCCCCAGCCGTCTGTTTTCTCCAACTGCTGATGGTAACAGTTTCAACATTCACAGATTTGCCAGATATAACTACATCAAAACTATTGATCTTACTGTAAAAGTTCATCACTCATTTATATTCATTTCCTTAATACAATCTTAACGAACGTGGTTATTTTCAGAGCTCAGTGACAGAATCAATTGTCAAATTGTATATTGTTTATTTTACATATTTGTTCTTTCTATATACCATCCTTGATGAAGAAAGGTCTAAAAGGGAAATGTCCAAGTTGAATTTTTAACAATGAAAATATATGAACATACATTGATTCTTGCACATCAGGATTATGCATGTACTTTGATTTATGAAAATCAAGAATACACATACAATGCACGCATGTGTTAAGTGTCTCTGCTCCATGAAGCTGATGGTGATGTATAAAGGGCTTTAAGTGCTTACCCATAAATTTTTAGGAGCTTCTTTTTCTCCAGTGGGCAACTCTAGATGGAGGTCTCCCCCGCTGGCATACATTTCGACCACCTAGAATATCAAACAATTATGTGGCTGTTAAATAATTACAAACATCAAGGCATGGAGACCATTCACACTCACAAAGTCATCTTAGTTACAAAGATCACACTGGTTGAATTCACCATACTTTTGTTGCTGACAAAAAGACATACAGACATGGTCAAAATGTCTGAGCTTCATTCAAAGACCCACAAAAAAATTTAATGCCTCCAGTTTTTTTACATGCAGTACATGCACTTTTTTTCCTTTTCCTTTTTTTCTGAATTTTTTCATGAAAGTAATATAATTTAAAACTAATTCTATCATGTCACATTTAAATTTGCTTATTTTAATAGTTTAAGAATAATTTTCTTTATTTGCTGAATAAAAATGTAGTGAAATTTCCAACTATGTATAACTTTTAAAAGCAACTGAATCTACTGCAAGTTTTTTTCACAGAAATATTGTCTTATATGGCTATAAACTGCCACCTTGAAATTGAACCTTGTTTTTCAACAGCTATTGTTTATTTCTTGTTTACCATGTGTGACACAACTGTAAGGGATTAATTAGGTGGCTTGACTGAACAAAACAGATCTTATTTCAAAACAAGTGATGTTTTTAAAAAACTATGATATTTCAATGTCAGATATTTAAAAAAAAGCTCTATATCCCATAATACATAAAATCCACTGTAGCTCCCAACTTTCCTTTAAAATGTTTTTATTGATAAAATGAAGCTGTGTGCCAAGTTTGCTAGTTCTATTCATCACAAAATCTAAAGCGATACGTGACCTTATTATGTACATTAATAATCAATATATTCATCAAGCAAATATCATAATCAAGTGAGACCGAGTTTGTTTGCAGATGGTTTTAAAATTATTTACCACCTTGAGAAAAAACAGTGTGCTGCATTGCCCTCGGGGAAACCCATTGCCTCAAACCATTTGCATGGAACATTCCTAATTAATGTTTTGTTTTTTTAGTTCACTCAAGAATTTGTTGATTTCACGTGAAAAAATGATGACATTTAAGTATTACTAAGTTAAACTCAATAATAAAATATAGAATACAGCTTCCAGTTACTTATCAAACAATTGAAGATTTTTTAGAGAAAAAAACTGGTAAACCAAAAATTCCCATGAAAATTTATAAACTTAAATTGTCACATATTTGTTTTGTTGGTATCAGCTGGTGAAAACAGTAGATACAGAGTTCAGAAATGAAATAAATGCCTCTCTCTATCTCTCTTCCATTCTCTCTTTCTCTCTTCCTCTATCTCTCTGGTGATGTTTGAATGCATGCAATCAACACATTAACAAAACGAGGAAAACAATTGTCCCAAACCACGGAACAATCAAGCTGAATCCAGAGAGCCACGTCTCCATCACCTGTGCTCCCTCCCTATTGCCTAACCCATCACACAAAACAAAGCTGACTGCATAGCAATCATCATTTAAAAGCATGCAAATGGCGCTACAACACTCAGAACTCTCATCGGTTTAAAGGCAAGTGGAAAAGCTTTCTGATTCCCTAATAGAAATCACCTCTGTCACGCAATTTCTACCTATTCATTTTTTCTGAATGTTGAGTGGATCCTATGGTGGCTCCCCCTAATGTCTTCTCTCCACCTTATTTGCACTTGACGTGATAAACGCAATTTTCTTTAGTAACAGCAGATACCTCGCAGATGAATTTACTTAATCTTGGTCATTAGGGTAAGAAGGTCGAGCAAAGTGCACCTCTAGGATTAAAACTGCACAAAGCTTTAAATCTGCTAAATTCATTTAATTCCAATTCTGTGCAATTCTATGATGGAAGTAACGTTTGGAAGTACTAACCTTGCTTATTTCTGCTACAAGTCTGAATATGTCACATATATTTTATTTTCATGTCCACTAATGTCCATTTTCCATTAGCTCACAAGGTCTTGGGTCTACTTCACCAAAGATTAGACTAAAAGTCACACATGATAAGCTGTCACATTCAAACCTACCACACTATCACACCTACCACACTTTCACATCTACCACGCTGTGACAGCAGATTTGGTGGCAATGACACCATCTTTTGTCTGACCCTCTTTTAACCAAAGCTAATTTAACTCACAGCTCATACATGGCTGAAACATGTAACATTGCTCCCTATTCTCCTAAATATGCACTGCATTGGTTTTGATTTTCAAAACTGTTGCTGAGGACTTACCTGTAAAGCAGTACTGTGAGGATTGTGCATGTGTATAAGTGGAGAGAAACTGCTATTGAGGGGCACCCTGGCCCCTAGAAAGGGCCGTAATCTGTAGGGGTTAGGGATACCCACTCCAAATACCTGAAACAGTAGAAGTATCATATCATAACAATGCACTGCTGTAGCACAAATATAATGTACTTAAGAGAATAAACGACTTAGGATTAATATAAAGAACTATGGAAACCTTAACCACAGTAATCTTTAAGGCAATTAAGAGCAACTTAGTTTTTTTCGGCTCTTAGTCATTTACAGGCATTTGAATTCAGAGTTCGATTACTGCCATAAATATTTACATGGTTATGAAGATGACAAAGTATTAATCTCTGACAACAACACTAGGAATCCCATAAATTATTATATAATACCACAGTTTCATGTTTGATCCAGGATAATTACGATAACTCTCTGTAGGCGTGTAACACCCAGGTATAACTGGTATAATAGACCATAGTTACATGTGATTATTGCTGTTTACTTCAAAATTAATACATCCTCACAGCGGAAATCATTTGTGTTAGTAAAGAGGCTTATCTCCCTGAACTCATTCAAGGGCAACAAACAAGTTGAGGGCAGCTGTAGAGGTAAGATGACAATTAAGGACAGGCCTTATTTTTTTGCTGTCTAAAACTTTCCCGGTGCAAAGATTCTTTCACCATAACTGTTCAAAAATTAACCCCACTTCGCACACATTCTTGCAAGTTTTTAAGTTTCCTATAATGTCAGATGGCCCCTATTGTGTAAATGTTGGTTGTTCCATCCAAAATGTGTCTGGGTTATCGTTGTGAAGATCTGACAAGTTTGCCTCGAACATGCATGTGACATGTCACTTTTGTCTAATGCAGCAAATCATCTCAATCTTTTCGGAGAATGTTTTCTTCCAAGATGGTTCAGATAACATTCACATCAATTTGGTTTACCTGATCAAAATGGCTGACTATGTAAGTAGGTGCTAATAAATCACACAGTTGTCAACGTAGCAGTACTAAAATGACTTCCATCAAATGTTTGTCTTGTTCTTAATGATTGAAAAACATCTGAAAACGTGTAACCATTGACCAAATAATGAGCAAAATGCATGAAAATCTCTTATGTTAGAAGCCTGGAATTCCCTCTCCCACTCCGCCCATTCATTTTCAAAGATCTCTTTTGTGATAATTCGCCTGATAAAGTACACTTAAAAAATGCGTTAGCTTTAGAATTATCTCAGTGGGGTTTTTTTTACCATTGTCACATGAAAACCACATCTTGTTAAACATGAGGTTTATCTGTCTTTTTAAGAACATGTAACTGATAACACAACTAACTCTTCAATTTAACTCCGCCTACTGGATAACCACTTTGACATGGGAAGTATTCACTTGTTCTACTTCTCAAACCTTACAGTAGACAAAAACATCATAACAAAACAGATATATAAAAGAGATAAACTTGTTGAATAATTTCCTGCCTAACTAACCATGTTATTTTTTTTCTCCCATCATCTACTTATGAGGAAAATCTCAAGGCTCCCATAAATTAAATGAATAACACTTGAGCCATTATTAATTTAAATTTATTTTGCTTTCTAATTGGCTATAAATATTTTCATAAAAAAATTCTTTTTTTCTATTTCTACCATGATTTAGAACTATTAGTGATTTGGTTGATTTAGAAAATACGCTGCAGAAAGTCCAATATCTGATATGGAAGTTGTATTCACCTGAAAGTGTTACTGATATTTTTCTCACTTTTTATTGCATACATACTTTCTGAAACTTCTCATCATTAGTTTCACCAAGATTTAATGAGTTACTCATCCTGGTGTTATTTTTCTAAAAATACCATTGATATGATCCAAATATTGACCAAAATTGTCTATTTATAGTTCACCTGAATGACCTTATTTACGAATCATATCTAAGGAATGTAAATGTAGGCCATGGTCCAATACTTAGCCATCTACCCTGTAATTATTAATAATCTTCATGGGGGTGTTGTAAATCATTCAATATCTGACATAAACTAGTTCACTCATGAGAAAATTTAAACCTGTTCCATATAATATCTAAAACTAACATTACAAAAATTCTTTCAGATAAATTATTAGATATTTTCTGGTTACAGAAGACAATTCTCTAATATTTTCCATAAATGAATTTTTTTCAAAAAAAAAAAATTCATAATCATAACCCCATGGTCCAACTCCAAGATAACTGTTCATCTTTATAAACAACTATAATAATTAGATCTCTGTCGCCTTGACTCCAGTGTTCTGAACAATCTTGACGGCAGTAAAAACTTCCCACACACACTCACCTGGTATTTGAAGGTGCCCTGGGATGTATGAATATATAATGTGTTTTCTACATTTCCTACTTGTCTGGCTAAAAATACTACTTCAAATGTTGTGTTGCCTCCAGGAGGAACCAACTGGAAAGACAAAAACAATTCATCACATTGCAGAAAGGACAACAGTAGAAAAAGTGAGGCTTAAAATGCTTTACACTGACTCCCTTTGACTTTTTTAAAAAATAAATGACAAATATCATCAAATAGTATAACATGGGTAATTTTTCCTATAAAAATCTACTACATGAATTAGTGTCTTTGTAAGAAAGGAAAACGCCCTCATGTTTCTCTTCCCCTTCAGTGACGTTAGCTACAGAGAAACTGTAATTGAATAAATAGAAAGAATAAAGAGAAAATTAACTTTTACTACATAAAAAAATCATGTCTATCTACTATAGCACTGGTTTGGTCCTCAACTAATACAGATGACATTTGATCAATAATTAAATAAAACACAAGTTGATTGCATTACTTCATACTGGCAAATACAATTTGTATTTGGCATTTGGACTGGCTGAATCCTACAAAATTGGTTAACTCCTGTGAAAATGAAAGCATAACAAATGGGCAGAAAAAAATCATGCATTTGCCCATTATTCATTTTGACTTAGGTCTTCCATCACGAGCCATGAATAACACTGTGACAGTTATTCACCTATAGATACAACAAGAAATCAACCCAAGCTTAAGCAGAGAATCTATGTCTTGTATTGGAAATATTTTAATATTTTAACACATACAATTCAGCATGTACTATAATTTTGCTATGTGCTTAACCAGGAATTGATGGATAGATAGGCTGTCTATCATTAGTGTATTAAGGGCAATGTCCTATGACAAGAATTGTGTCAACAAGATAGGTCTAGGTGAACAGATACAGAACTTTACAGCTGTAAATTTGTCAACAGAAAATATCCAGAAGTTTTGGGAAAAAAAATTTAATTAAAGGATGAGAGTTGTATTTGAGTTCCATTTTGACGACTCAATGTAAAGGCCAAAGGGCACCACTATATATCAATAGTCATTTTGTCATTTTAATTCTAAAATTGATATGTGATTTAAAGTCATAATATGAAGTAATGCAGTCAACCCGATCATCATAATCTAATCAGAAGCTGTTACACTGACAAAACTGTTTGTAAACTGAGCAAATGTACTCCGTCAGTAACACTTGTTTGGGTGTTAAAAAGTCTGGAATGAAAAAAGCAATACGCTGGATTCTTGGACAGCAGTCGTACGTCATCATTTTGGAGAATGGTTCGTCAAACGTGGCTTCATCTCATCACAGAATGTAGCATCAAATTAAAAGCAGCCACATCAGTGGTCTCAATTTATTCATCAAGGAACGGAAATTAATCATTTCTCAGTTATCACCAATCATGGTCAATGACAAACATTTTGATCCTACTCGGTAAATATCTACATGGAAATGAAATATTATTCAATAATCTATCATTGTTTCATGCTGATATTTGTGATACTCATAAAATGTCAAAGAACTGATCATTAAATTATCAAAATGATCAGTTCAAATCCAGCAGAAAAGAACATAAACTACACACTATACCTGCAACATTATTTAGGGTATAAAATACAAATGAAAAGAACTTAAAATTGTGAAGAAATGAACTATGCCACATAGTTGTCAGCAACCTGAACTCGGAGTTACAAGAACTGCCTAGCTAGTATTTATATTTACAGTCATGCATTTCTCTCAAATGACAAAACCAAACTCTTACCACAATTTAACCAACAAAGTCACCCTCATGTCAAGCAGCTGATATTCATTGATGTCTCGCAGTAATATTGACAGCATCGAGTTTTACAGTAACAGCACGGACCTGATCAATGAAAATGATCTAAAGCAGACTACTCACCTTATCTTGAAAAAATGAACAATGGAAATGTAGTGTGCTCCCAGATATTGATAAAAGGTGCAAGCTGTTTATTGTGTCTGGGTTGTGAACTGTTACTGTTTCCATGTGTGGCATCCCCACCGCACTGAAATAGACAAGAGTGTAAGGTAACTAATGTGAAAGCAACAAGTCTGCTATTCTTCACAGTTTATTTAATCATGTGTGTGTGTGTGTGTGTGCGCACATGTGTGCGCACATGCATGCGTGTCCCTGGACACTCCAGCATTCTCTTACACTTTATACCACAAGAGATAGCAAGAACGAGACACCAACACATTTTTCACCTCCCACACAGTAACGTTAAGCATGAATACGAGTAACGTTGACACCGTTTATTTTTTGTTCTCGACATCTATCATGGTATATGTTACAGACAAAAGACATTTTTGTTACAGACAAAAAACATTTTTACAATAATATTTCTTCTTCTTATAAATAGAATATACAAAACCACAAGGTTATTCATAACTATTTATATTGGAGAGGTACCATGTTATAATCACAAACTGTAAAATGTATGCAGTTTTGATTAATTTATTTCTTAGATTGAGTGCATGTTTTGCTATGAATATGGAATAGGTCTTGTTTATATTTATTGATTGTTTGAAGAGGTGAGAATGCTATTTTGAGAATGCTATTTTGCTATTTCCTGTTTAAAGCACTGTATACTAGTATACATATGTCACTTTTATCGAAGCAGTAACAACCTCCTGTCAATATACAGTTATTACTAAATGTTGTGCAGTTGTATTATCTTAAATTATGCATAAATATTCCAAATAGATCAATTAGTAGGTACATATTGATGTGACAATTGGATAATTAAACGAGGGCATTTGGATTCTCAGCTAAGCAGGTTATACTTTCAGGTATTTATCTGTACCTGAGTACGTCAAACTGCAATTACACCTGTATGGCTTCAGCAGAAAAAAATTTTTTTTTAAAGTCGTTATCTATTTTTGTAAGATTTTTGGGAAAGAAGGATCATATACGGCAAGGGATCTTTGGCTACAATGATGCAATATCTGAATAACTCTTCATCAATACCAGACAAAGCTATTTTTAAGATCACCAAGAATAAATACATTAATACAAACAAATTTATATGAACATGACAGCATTGTTTGTGATCCTAATGCTCACAGCATCTCACATGCCTAGCTCAATCATTATAAAAACCAGTATGGCACAAAAACCCTGTAAATTACCTTTGTGCATCAAATAGACCATTTAGCACAATTCGACCATATGGCTTCTCCACACACGACACCACACACCTTATTTTCATACCATGCCAGTGATATTTTATTCTGTTGATTATTGGATCATTTTCCACTGAAGGCAATTAGTACATAATTCTGCAGTTGTTGTTGACATAGTAAGGTGTTATTTCATTTTGTGCATTTGTCATTTAAAGAGGGAGCTTTGGAAAACCGAGGAGATTTTTATAACAACTTTCATGGCTTTGGGAAAATAACAGAGATGTAGAGAGGGCAAGGTTATAACTTTGTGCCCATCCTAATATATTTCATATTTAATACACCACTGTGCCCCAAAATATTCAGCTTCAAAAACTACACAACTTTCAGTATCTCACCTGTGACAACCAGTACCCATAAAAATGTTTAGTATCTCGCCTGTGACAACCAGTACCCATATAAATATGAGATGACACCGGCCCAGGGGTATCTTAAAACAACTGCTCACTCTTTTCAGGCCTGTTAAAGTACCACATGCATTTGTGAGCTTTGATGTTGTTCCATGGGTCTAACAATTTTCCAATTTTCAAACAAACCACCCTTCTTGACAGCAAAAGATCTGCTTTGGGTAAAATTTTATCTAGGTACATTAAAGATTCATGGTAAAAGGTCCACTTTTTTGGAAAAAGGCACACACACACACACACACACACACACACACACACCCACCCTTCCTCTGAAAATACTGGCTAGGGGCCTCTACCTCAAATCATGAATAAGTTCCCCTAATCTGCTTCAATTTCTAATGACTTGGAAATAAAGGCAACTGGAGACAATGATTGCTTTTGTGGTGATTAACCACAGAATAATAGCTCATCTTCAATCACCAGTATTAACCATTAGTTCTCTGGTGATTTTCTTTATCATAAACGGAGAAATATGAGAAGTGAGCAAGAGAATTAATGACTGGTTAGAAGAGAGGGGGGAAGGGGGTTTAGCACCAACTAAGGTTGGCTTACCTTTGCTCAGAAAATAAGCCTTTGTAAATTATATAAATAACTAAGAAACAGTTGCTATGGTGAATGCAAAGAAATGTTTTGTCTCATTATTTCTATCAATTAGTTTCTTTTTTTCTTTTTACTGTCAAATTAAAAGACCACATACATGCATCTGATTATTTCCTTTCTGTTATACTTCAAATGATAACTTAAAGAAATAACAACTGTTTGTTTTAGCCAAAAAAATTTTTTTTTCCTGGGGTAAACAACAATTTCCCCATACTTACCAATGGTTAGTCTTGAGCACAACATTTAGCAAAAACTGTTCATCAATTTATCTTTATACTTATTTAATTTATTTTAGTTGAAATGCATTCATCTACTATGATTACAACATTCATCTGCAGAAGTCTAAAAAAAAAAAAAAAAGCTTGCCTTCTTGGGAATCATGGAGTAAGCAATATGGAGACAAATGGCTCCCGATCTCTCTCTACGATCATGTCACAAGCCTTTCGCTGTACTCCAGAACAAAACTAATTAGTTTGATTTCCTGGGAGGCCAATGGCTGTACACTGTGCTTACCTAAGATAGCAACATCAATCCTCTCTACTTAACAGTGGTTACTAAGGCAATGGGACAATCACCATAGCAACTGTTTCTTAGTTATTTATATAATTTACAAAGGGTTATTATCTGAGCAGAGGTAAGCCAAGCTAAAGTACATCTTTGACTGAAATCTATATTACATAGAATCTACTTTCTTGCTGATAGACCAGAAGTTTTTGCCACGTAACTCCATTTTTAACCATTTTAAATGGGTATACTTCACTGCCACACCTCTTTAGGTTAACCAGTGCAAGCCAAGAACCCTAAAATGTGTGTCTAGGTAATTATGAGTATATGGATGACATAAGCTAAGAGACTGTAGGCTGCAGCAATGGGGGAAATCCCTGCTTGCATTGCACTCTTACAGCATAACATCACAATGACATTTTGTGTTAAAAAAAAAATGATGCAAATACAGTATTTTCATTGTTCCATTTTGGTTTGTCACTTCTGCATCAATGCCTTTTTCAATTTATATATCTGAATAACAGAAACAATCAAAATGCCAAAAAAAAAATTACATATATACATAAAACACAATAAATACTAATTCTAAAGATGTAAATTAGCATATTTGCAAATAAAAATAATAATATTACTGAAAATTTCAAACACAAAATGAAAATGAACTGTACTTACTGTTCATCAAAATCTAACATGGGTGGATCAAACCTTATAGGACTAGATGGCAAGCTACTTTCTTGTAAACTGTAAAAGAAAAACAATATGTAAATGAACAAATCCTGTTTTATGTTTTAGTTAAAAATAATAATCATAATAATCACTTAGATAATACAGGGTATTTTTCACTACAAGAATTCATAGCATTTCTTTCATATTTTAATATGAATATTTTTAAAAAAATGAATTAAAGTTTAATCTAACTACTTCAATCAAAACAATAGCATTTCAGTCAACAAAACTGAAAAAAAAACAGTTAATCCATTTATCACTTGAAAAAGATGAACATCATAAGATTTTAGATCAGCCCTAATAAGATTACTCAATTATTTCTAAGTTATCATAAAACTAACAAAATAAACCATAAAATTCTGCCTTAGGCCCCTATTCCACACAGACCACGGGTCCCACGAATCACCAGGAATTGACAAATTTCAGGATTCGTGAGATTTTGCCAATTTTCTGGTCTAATTCGACACGCTCATGATTCAGTTACGATACAGGTGCGATAGTGTTACGAATATTCGTGGGATTCGGCTAGAGTCGTGAGATTTTGCCAATTTTCTGGTCTAATTCGACACGCTCTACGATTCAGTTATGATACAGGTGCGATAGTGTTACCAATATTCGTGGGATTCGGCTGGAATCGCACGAATATTGTCCAGAAATTCACTACGATTATTTGGAATCGTGAGTTCGTGGCCAAAACTTTGAACAGCTCAAAATTTTTGCCACGAATTCCCAATTGATCAAGAATTGCAAGAACTGACTACGATTGTATACGAATCTGTTAAGAACTTCACGAACTGATTACGATTCAACCACGAATCCTGAAATTTTCAATTCCTGGCGATTCGTCGGATTCGTGGTCTGTGTGAAATAGGGGTATCAAAGTTTTTGCCACCAATTCCTGTTGGTCAAGAAGTGCAAGAACTGACTACAAATATATACGAATCTGTTAAGAACTTCACAAACTGATTACGATTCAACCACGAATCGTAAAATTTGTCAATTCATGGCCATTCGTGGGATTCGTGGTCTGTGTGAAATAGGGGCATAATGAAGTACTAGTACTTGTTTACAGATAGAAATTTCCAAACTGAAAACATCTTGCAGTTCAGCCATCAAAAGAGTCCATTTTTCTGTATCATTTGTTTTCAATATTAATGTGCCAGCAAAGCCACATGATAATCAAACCATTTTCTTTTTTTCATTACAAGGATGTTACTCTACATGGCTATGTCCTCCTATAAACCAAAGCTTAAGCCAGATAGAGATACATACAAAATCACACACTCAAGTTCTTTTAAATTAATTTCCACATACAGCACAACACAATTAACACTATTCTATATTCAAAATTCCTCAACTTTAAAAAAAAAAGAAGCTGCAAATTTTATGAGAAGGAACTGCATAGACACTATGCTAGAATGGCCATTTGTGAGAAAAGGTTCATATATTATTATTTCTATCAAATCTTACAAAACCCCTCAAAATAGTCCCAATACGAAATAACAATATACTATAACTTCCTGGTCAAAAGTTGAGGGCTCAATTCACGTAACTTATGTTTACAAAATATACACAACCTGAATGAACTTCACCTCAGCACATTTTTTACTCTTTCTCAACAAATATGACTTTGAATGCATTGGGAATATATTTTTAACAACTGCAGACATTAAATTCTGTACACTAAAATGCACTCAAGGGATGCACTTCATTATAGCCTACTATCTAACTAGGGCACACGTTGTTCACCCATCTCCTGGTCGCTGTCACGTTTCGAGAGGTTGTACTAAAGGTTACTTCTGACAAGATTAGATGACAGTGATTATCGTACTAAAGCCTATATATCACCTCCTTCAGGGATCAAGTGGGCCGCTTCCTAATTACTACAGAGTATCCAGATATGGACCATCAATCTGTCACCAGAAGATGAAATAAATGTTTTGGGTCCCCGTGTCTTCTTTATACTGGGCTTTCCCTGGGAGTGTCTTATCCAATGCCTTTTGGCCAAATAGCTGGATCATTTGATCCAAATCAAAATAATCATCCAGATCAGTGATAAATTTGGCTAAACAGTGCACTTAGTTTCATTAGTCATATTAGAATATAGTATGTTTAGCAATAAGCCAAATGCAATATATTAGAGGAAGTCCTGTCATACCTTACATGGTCTGCAATGATAGATTTTTTATGAATGAGTATGCTTAGTGAACACCCACTTCAATCTACTTTGGAGTAATTTAAGAGAGGAAATTGGTTTATGCAAGCATTCACAGCTTTAACTGCTCCTAATTCAATGTAAAATCTGAAGGAATTAATATATATTAGTTTTTAATTTTTCTTCACATGATATAGTTTTTCTGTTGCAGCTCTGAGCAAACACACCACTGCACTACCTGGGAAGACTTTGGGATAAAATTGCTTTCAAACAAGAGAGAGAGAGAGAGAGAGAGAGAGAGAGAGAGAGAGGGAAAGAGAGAAGGAGAGAGAGAGAGAGCGTAAATGCGTGTGTATATGTGTGCGAGAGAGAGAGAAAGAGAGAGCGTGCGTGCGTGTGTATATGCGTGCGTGCGTGTTTAAAAATGATAAGAAATTTAACATTTTCATTAGGCTTAGCCATATTAAATTATTTGCATTTGGCTCGCATTTACTATACACCAGGCCAAGTCTAGAGTGCAGGAACTGGAGGTATAACATATCACTTCCTTCTTGAGACACCCGACTTTATTAACACAACCTTTCATCCTCGACCAAAGAAATCATTTCAAAAATGGAGCACTCCAAACAATGCCTATTCTCCACAACTAAACAGAGCATCATGTACGACTTGTCAGGGTATTTGGTTGGAAATCTTAAGATTAACAGGATCAAATCTGAAAACTGTGGAGTGTTTACTGTTTTCAATGGGTTATAAGAGGTTTTTAAATTAAAGCACAACCACCAGGTATAGAAGTGCAGAAAAAAAGGTTATTCAATCATGTATTCTTTGAGATAAAGTCCTGAATCACGTATGGCAATGTATTTGGTGTTAATAGCACTTGCCCATCATAGAGATCATTCAAAATACCAAGTAGTATACCCCTCACTTAGGCAGTAACTTTGAACAGCTATTAGGAAAGTTATATTGGTAGGATCATAAATAAAACCCATTATTTCACAAAAAAAAGTTTGAGACTAAAAGGATCCATTTTCATTTCCCAAATATGAACAAAACATACTCTGATTACAATATACATCCACCCTGGCTATATATCCAGACTACTTGGTGTTCTATGGAAAAGTAATTTTAAAAGTCACGCCAGAAAGAGCGTGCCATCTCCAAATAAACTGAGAAGTTTTGTTACAAACAAATTCTTGTTTTGTAATGGGCAATGGGCATGGTAAGTGCACATCTCAAGTATGGTGACCTTTAGTTTTTGTAGGTCAGGGAATACAAAGCAAGTACTAGTTCTTCAGGCCTCTTTTCTTTACAAACTCCTGCAACCTTCCATCATTCAAGTGAAAATTAATCTGCTCCTGGGTCCACAGCCACAAGGGCCTATCCAATACCAATCTCCTTCATAGAAGATTAGCAACTGTACTAGTAAATACATCTTTCACACATTCCCCCATCAAAATAACCCAATCATTGTGCACTTTCTACAGGTATAACAATCATCAGTAGCACCTCATTCTTGTGGCCTGGTTTGGAGGGGATTTAGAGCCTATGCTGTTAATATACCAACTGTATAATTATAACAGATAGTAATTAAGGGGAACTTTCTAACTTCTTCATGCATATCTCAATTATCACCCGGAACAAATATTCTCATTTCATAATCTTAATTCTAACCTTTACCTGACCTTTGGAAAAAAACTGAATTAATGAAGAATATTTGTTCATTTAAGCCAGAGTTAATTCCTTCACATGGAATAATTTAGAGTATTATGGAGGTAAGTATGCTCAGGTGTTATTTCATGATTCAGCTGTTACTCTATGTACCCCGACACTGTCAATCAACAATTCAGAACTCAGTACATATACTTTGCACAGCCGATGTTTTATGTTGTCTCAGCCTGTGTGCATGAATACACATGTGTAAGCTTACTTGCATGCATGCAGATAAAAACACACATGCACAGGATTTTCAATTCATACACAAGCACACGTCTGTATTATGTATGCATACAAACACATGCAGGCACACACACACACACACACACACACACATGCACACACCTCATGTCACTGTGGAGACAGACTCAACACCTGTTTTTCTCGACTCAGTTGCCTGATCACATTCCATCACTTAATATTTCATTTGTGGCATCAGTGCACATGACCTGGTTGATGTTTTTTTTTTTTTTTCTTATATCACCTGCCACTATGTATCCTACAAATGACTTGTGCAAGACTGCACTGCTGTAAACAGATCGTTTGTATTAGTACACACCAAATACAACTCAAAACAGCCAATAAATTATATTATAAAGATTACATTTTGAAATATATCTTTAAAACAACCCACTAATCCTATTTGGTATGTCTATTTGATTATCAGTCTTTACATAATTTACTTCTATTCAATGATCCTTGATTTTCCCTTTCATTTCCAACATACAAGCACTGTACATTAATGTTTCTCAAACCTAGTGAGCTGAGAGGGGGAGGCTGCATCTAAAACCTATCACAATCATTCACTCCGCACACTCACTACTTACTACCTAGGCTGCCCTATAGATACCTTTCCAGGTTGTTGTTATACTTGAGGTTACTTCCTAGGCCACTTAGCGGCGGGTTTTTGATGTGCCCGTTCACAAACGCATTACGGCAAGGTGGGGGTCATGCCAAATATACCCAGGCAAGCGCAATTTGCTCAAGTCAATCAGTTCAAAATGTCCAACACAATCAATTTCAAACTTATCAATGAAAAACTTTTTAATTAGCCACAATATCTATTGGTTACTGCCATTGGCAAAAATTAATATAAATGATGCTATGGCTTCAAAGTCACTTTCAAACCTAGTGGCATCTTAAATTTATGGACGTACTGACCAGTTTAAAGCAATAACCCCCCCTATTAAAATGTCACTTGGATACCAGATTCACTTAATACCCATACTAAAAACTATCAAGAGCAAAAGCAGGAGTTTTATGAAATTCAAATATCTGAGAATTACCACCCTGGCTAGACAGAGGTAGACAAAGTAAGGGTAAGGCCTTCTGGGACTGATTAGAAGATTTAAATTCAAATGAGTGAGTGAATTATCCAGCCTCAATGTTGGTTCAACCTTCACATAAACAAGGTAGTTTATTCTCTAACATTTTCTTTTCATCACTCTGCATTTTCTTTTCATTACAGCACCACCATAAACAGAACTTTCAGCAGCCTTCAGTGCAAGCCATGCTCATAGAAAACTACAATGTATGGCTTGCTTGGTGCTTTCAATATTTGACGTAAGAAACAACCTTAAATGACAATGGTAAGGAGTGGTTCAGTGCTTTAGTACAATATCTCTACCGGCCAACCAACTTGAACACTTACAGAACCAAAAAGTGATAGTTTGTGCATTTCTACAAGTTAAAAGTCACAGCCTTTCAACTCTGTACAGCTATTTTTGCATTCATAGAAGCAATCACAAGTGCTTGTATTATCATTACACCTGCAATTAATTGATCAGATTATTAAACTGAAAAAATGAATGAGTTCACTTAAAATCTGTGTTGTTCCAAGTTGAGGAAAAAATACATACACCAAGTGTAAAAATTTTGTCATGCTTTAATCATGTCAATTTTTTTTAATCAAAACAATTAAGTACAACAAATATTCTTATTCATGTTCCCAATGACAAACAGAAAAATGTTTATTCCACTGGTGTCAATGAACTCTCCTATTGGTTCATGCAGTCTACCTCTTGGCTTTCATAAGCAATGCTTATGAAAAAGGTAAAAGAAACTAGCCCTTTGTTATCATACTGTGAAGCCGATTCTGCAAGGCCCAACACGATATCAAATTTATACAAGTGACCACTTTGTCCAGCCACAACATTGAATTTCAAAATACATGTGATGGCAGACCACAACCCCCCACACAGATCCACATACACACTTCCTCCGGTCATCAAAAACCACTATACATAATCAGTATCCCATTAGAGACCTCACGGCAAACTAGGAGAAGAAGTTCCACTTCAACTTCACCTGGCCATATATCACATAGCAGTCCCCACTCCACATATTGATCTCACTGCTGATGTTCTATATGGATATATTGAAAACATCCAGACTACTGAACTAAGAGGTCTGCGGCAGGCAATGACTATAAACCAATTAGTTAAATTAATCACTTCTGCTATGATCCTCCTCCTCCATCTTCTGTCAGAATAGCAGCAGCAACAATTCTTAGGCCTTGATGAATAAATATTGCCATAATTGGAACTGAACATTTTAAGTGAACAGGCTGGTCAACTTTGGCTTTTTATAACTATTGATAAACAAAATGAAATCATTTTAAAGAGACAAGAAATACAAACAAATGGAATAACTGCCATTTACTTGGATGCACTTACAGTAATATGGGTCAAATAGTAAAGATAAGTCTGTATTAATCAGCCGATTTTATTAAATAGCAGTTTTGAGAGAAGTGTTGCATCCGTTTTAGAAGTAAATGTGAAATTTTAGTTATACTATCCATTGTAAGGCACCTTGAGGTAGTACGTCAAGGCGCCAAATAAGAAAGGTATTATTATTATTAAAGCAACTGCAAAGTTTTGCCCAATCAAAGTGCTAATTTATACCTTCAGTATACCACATGGCTAGACTGTCTTCTATTATAATTACCACTCTTTCCTTGTCTATGAACTTTCTGATCATTTCTGTTCATGGAGGATAGTTCAGATTTTTTGATAATAGTACAAAATGTTTTTGGGAACCTTGCAGGAATAAAAAAAAAAAAGACAGGTTTTGATTTTTCTGGATTTGATTTTTTATTTTTTTATTCATTTATTTATTTTTATTATTATTATTTCCTTTTTTTTTTTTTTTTTTGGTATGATTAGTCATGGATTCCTTCTTCTGCACAGGACTAAAGATTTCAAACAGTGAACATTTTACAGCTGTACTTTTCATTCCTATTTATTTTTCAAATTTTAATTTTATTTTCTTTCAGTATAATATTAGTTTTTTTTTTTTCCAACCGTGTTTCATTCTGCAGTATCTCATTCAATCTTCTGGCTGCGGCCCATCTATCTTCAAATTGTATATCTTTCTTAAACGTCTCTACACAAATACCATTTCAATGTTCTCTTTCCTAATTCCAAATCATCACAACATAAAGTACCTACACAACAAATATCAGGTATTTTACTTAGCTAAACAGAATTTAATTCATACTAGACATAAGCTTTGCATTCCCCAAATAGATATTCACCTCTTTTATCTTGGCTACAAAAAGCTTTTTAAACGATATGTAAAGTAGTGTTTGCATACATTTGTCTGCTATCCCAGGGAAAAAGCCACTATCATTGTTGTTAAGGAGCATACTCGCCTGGCTGATGAGCTCCTGGATAGTCAATCAATATCTCCATTAGAGCTCGTCCCACCAACACCAGACTATTGATTTGCGCGAGTCCCTTTTACCTTAGCTTTTCCATTGACCAATGAAATCCTGCCATGTTGGCTAAGTGATCAATAGCTTTTCTGATGCAAAGCATCAAAATACAAGTAAATCCATCTGAATCTTTTATTCTTGCCATTTGACCCAAAACATCTTTATTTAGAGCATTTGTTGATGCAGCTATGTTTTTCATTCCCGGAATGAACAGACAATGAGCTATATAGCAAAAACTGCTAGCACGATATAGAAGAAAATTTTGCTGCCACAGCACACACCATATCATGCATAGCCATAATTTCGGTAATTACCCTTGTTTATAAAATATTCTGCCTGCTCAAAATTACAGTTTTACTCATGGCTAGCTGCTATCATGCTGAATATCTCTCTCTTCCCATTATCTCTGCACTCTTAATGGTTTTGTGCTTAGCACACTGTCCCCTCACCTTCGGTTATCATTTAACCTTCTTCCTGTTAGAATAACTTTCTGACCAGTAGCAAAAATGATGCAAAGATTTGCAGTATAGAGGTTTAAACCTTTCAAATGTCTTTTTTTTTCCTTAACCAAACTCAGTTTCCTTTTTTGTGCATAGTTTCAAAGCTTTCAATTAATATTACAGTTGATATCCCTTGGGTTAACTGTTAGTCACTCCTCTGTAATGACTGTGAAAGAGATTACTGTTCCTACAACAGTGCTTACAATACTATACTGTGTTACTACAGAAGCTTAAAAGATAAACATAAGTTATTCAGCTAGTTATTTTGGGGCTTCAAAATGAATAGTAACAGCCATGTTTTAACGGAAAGTAATGTACAAACACACGATACAGTTATCCCATGCTTTCTTCAGCTTCTCATATATCTATCAAGATAAAATTTGAAGCATACAAATAATAACCAACTTATCAATGTCCCAGTTTTAGAAGTTCAAGATAAAAACAAACATCTCAGTTTCTGCCTTACCTATTTATATCTGGGAATTCTCCTCCTGGTACGTTCTGAAAAATAAATAAAAACCATTTGAGAACAATGAAGGTTTTAATTTCAATAACATATAACAACTATATAATCTCAAAAACTATATATATGGTATACTACCTAAGCTCCAAATTTTGTATCAAATAATCAACCTGGCAAACAATGTGACATTACCAGATACTAGTACATACTTTACTTCCNTTCTTCCTGTTAGAATAACTTTCTGACCAGTAGCAAAAATGATGCAAAGATTTGCAGTATAGAGGTTTAAACCTTTCAAATGTCTTTTTTTTTCCTTAACCAAACTCAGTTTCCTTTTTTGTGCATAGTTTCAAAGCTTTCAATTAATATTACAGTTGATATCCCTTGGGTTAACTGTTAGTCACTCCTCTGTAATGACTGTGAAAGAGATTACTGTTCCTACAACAGTGCTTACAATACTATACTGTGTTACTACAGAAGCTTAAAAGATAAACATAAGTTATTCAGCTAGTTATTTTGGGGCTTCAAAATGAATAGTAACAGCCATGTTTTAACGGAAAGTAATGTACAAACACACGATACAGTTATCCCATGCTTTCTTCAGCTTCTCATATATCTATCAAGATAAAATTTGAAGCATACAAATAATAACCAACTTATCAATGTCCCAGTTTTAGAAGTTCAAGATAAAAACAAACATCTCAGTTTCTGCCTTACCTATTTATATCTGGGAATTCTCCTCCTGGTACGTTCTGAAAAATAAATTATATTTCATTTGAGAACACTGAAGATTTTAATTTCAATAACATATAAAAACTGTATAATCTCAAAAACTATAGTTATGGTATATTCCATGAGTCCCACATTTTTTATCAAATAATCAACCTGACAAACAATGTTACATTACCAGATACGTACTTTACTTCCAGATCTGTTACAGTTAGTCCCCATAGTTCTGCCTTTAGTATAATCAAGAACAAACTTCTGGAGAAACCAAAACACATTCAGAAAAGACCAAAATCCAAACAACATCTGTATAGACATCTTTGAAGGGTAGGAGACACTATAGCCACAGTACAGAAGACGGGCAGTTGGGCCACTAATTCTTATCAACTGTTCTCATCTCATTCTATATGACTTGGCACAAGACCACAGGTGAAAACAGAAAGCTAGTAATCAACCCCCTTGTCTTGATCAAGATGTATCTATGGCCACATCTGACTACTTAAATGTTAAGTATACACGTGTCCAAGAGCCAAATAATACACTATAATTTACAAAACTGTTATCATTTCTGTGAAATGTACTTGATGATACAATCTTGAAAAAACATAAAAAATACACCATGAGCACTGTAATCTCTACAGTACAAGTTCACGTCGATGTAGATCAACGTGTTTTGAAATTTCATGCACGTGATGTAGGTTATTTGGCACTCACAGGCAAGTGTGGACCGTCCACCATGTATCTGAGTTCATTGTCAGTTTGGATAAATACTGAAATATAAAATACGACACTCTGAACCAATTGAATGACGATTTTTGTCAATCTATGTAAAAAAAATACATCGGAGATTATATCGAAGTCTGAAGTGAGAATGATGTCAAGACGATAAATTTCACACAGACATACGTCCACTTTACTTCAAGGTTATATTATTTATCACAGATCGAGTGATGTTTATGTAGTAAATTACCTTGTCCATGGCTATCAAATCCTTGAATTCCTTGTGTGTTGCTGGTAAAAACGTTTAAAAACAGAAGTATATTCAAGAATTCTAAAACAATCTCCCCTCTTTCACTGCCCGCCATGCTTCTTTATTTGGAACTACGTCTACCATAGATAAAACTTGGAGACATAGTTTCGGCATGTAAACAAAAACAATGTCATGAATATTTTATGAATGCGTTAAAGTAATAAGACTGCTTGTCTCATTATTTGATGATAAATTCGTAATGTATCTACTCTTTCTATTCGATTATAGAACACAAACATATTTTATTTCACGTAAATTCAAAATATATCTTTAGCTCTGCTTGGTTACTTGGAGACTGCTGCTATTAAAACACCTATTTTGATTGGTCCACATAAGCAAATGGTCTATGTGATAAAAAAAGAAAATAGTGGTATTGTGCGTTACTTTTTATTATCTCAGAGCTACAAAATTAACTTGCTATATTTAAAAGATACCGTTTTATCACAAGGTATATTTTGTTTCATTAAATGATGCAGACAAATATTAAACAAAGACATTTTTCCATCGAGAGAGCCACACAAGTGTCCAATAGAATTGCTTTTAACAAAGTTGTTCAGAAAGCGCAATATTGGAAAATAGGATTAAGCTCTGATGAGGTAAGCAAGGAAACGTGTCGAATGGATATATTTTCAGCGCATTAATTTACTGGATTTAGTTGTCGGTGGTGTGCCACTTTATTGGTTCCTAATATCCTACTTTTAACAGACTGAAGAGACCCCATCACAGCAATGGCATAATATTGAATTGGGGAGGGGTTCAAATGGGAGGAGGGGGGGGGGGTATCACCCTGCTATTTTTTGCCTACCCCAGTACAGTACAGTACAGTACAGTACAGTACAGAATCAGCTCCAAAGGCTACCATTGGTATGATTAGATATCGAAAAAAGATAAGATGATTTATGGAGTGCTGGAGATGAAAAACTCTGTTGATAAAGTTTGGACTGGGGATAAAAAATAGTAATACTCATTATACTGATGTCATTTCCAAGTTACACCATAATTGGATTCCCTGTACATTTAATCTTAAGAACTGTGTATATTTTGAAGACCACTTTTTTATTTGTTACGAAATTTGCAATCTGAATTTCCACTGTGAGGAAAAATGCATTTGTGAACAGGGATATTTACATCTGACTTCAATGAATCTGAGGCCATAATTTGGGTAGTTAAAGACAATACTGTGCATGGTCCCTTTAAATGTAAGCCAATCTTAGTATGCTTTTTATCAAAATAAAAATGAGGGATGTGGAGAAGATGCACCTACCACCCATATCTTCAAACTTTTGTTCAAAGTTGAAAAAAAAAGAAAGAAATGGGTATTATTTATGGTAGTTAAAGCCATCTTCATCAGTTCCAAACAATTGTTTATGAGCAGCATGAGTATTGTGTTGTCAATGATGACAATATTGTCATATTGCCTGAATCACCAAACAAACATCAAAGAGTCAATGTTCATCTAGGTATGTGATCATTTTCCAAAGGAACAGATATATTAATTCCTGAGTCATGTTTGAGTCATATCATTTCATATCAAGTGGAATTATTTGCTACGTGTTATGTGATGATGAGTTTTCTGCCATGTGGGATGTGATGATGTGTTTTCTGCCACATGGGAATGAAGTAAAAACTATGATAATTAGTGCTACTTTTGCCCTCATTGATACAGCAGCTTCGAAGAATTTATGAACTAAGTCTTAAATGATATAGGGTTTCTGGAAACCACCATTATAATAGGCTTGATTCTTTTCTTCCATAATATTTGTAAGTACATACTGATTATTTACTGATATCACTTCTTTTGACTTAATTAATATGATATTTTTGACGTAATTAATATGAGTTTTATATTGCAGATAGTTGACAAAAAGCCAAATGTTGTTTTATATTATGGTAGTTTGGTTCCTTCGGACTTGATAGTTTGAGAAGTTTTTAGCTTTCTGATTAGTACACTAAATAATCTTGTGTTTCATAAAATGATAATGTGTTTGCAAATAATATGCCAATCTACCTACAAGTTGAAGACAAAGAAAAACTGCCATTTTAATGATTGTCTGCAGTTATCTTATCAGGTTAATAGAATTGTTATTATTACAATGTTGGGTCAATGTCCTAAATAAAGGCTGGTATTATAAATGACAGCTGTGGTAGTTGTGCCGTCTTCTCTAGCGCAATCATGGCATGACACTCGCAATGGGGGGGGGGGGGGGCGGGCTGAGGTGAGGTAACAAGGAAAAGAGGGTCAAAAGTGAAGTTAACTCAGTGGTATCATTTTAGTATGTTTAGCTGTTTTAATTCACAATAAGCATGAGATACTAATAAAAGTGCAATCGTGTGTAACTACCACTGCTAGGGTGGCATTAGCAATTCTTTTTCATTTAGCCAAAATACTACTTTTTCATCTTTGTTGTGTCCAAATGGTTTAAATTTGACTAGAATAAATCCAATCAATCCTATTTTGTTTAGCCAATTCCAGTCAGTTTTAGCATGTGGCTAAATTATCGAGTGTTAGCGCTACCCCATCACTGGTTTGTGTTTTAAGAGATTTTTATAGAAGTCAGTGGGGCATGATCATTTTGCCTTTTAATGAAAATTACTGGCAATTATAATAGGCAAAATGATCACAAACAGAAAATATCTGTTACTACTTCCAGGTTCACTTCCCAAGAGACCAAGCAGCCTCTTCCTCCTTTTCTGCTCATGTGAGTTTCATGTAGTTTTAGCATTTGTAATATCTTTGAGTTGGTTTCTCATCTGCTAGAAACTTTTCAACTTTTGCCTTGATTTTTCTACCCATTCAGAAGTCTGACATTTCAATATTCTGAAGAGATTTAGATATTCCTTAGTAGAAATAAAAATTCCTTGTTGGTTTATGAGAACTGATCCATGCTGGTTATAAGAAATTCAGAAAGGTTAAAAGTCAAGAAGACAGATTTTGTCATTTTCTGAAAGGCCTTTTGAAGCTAAATGATAAAGATGAAAAAATTATTGTCAGTTTCTAGCTGGGTTTGAAGTATGTACCATACAGAAGAAGTAAAAGAAAACTGACTGTGGTACATGCTCAGGAAGTTTAATTTTGTCTCAGAAATAGATTTTTGTAATTTCCTTTATCCTATTCATTGCTGTTATATACTATCCTGTTCTTGACTATGCTCTATTCTTTCCAGCTAGTAGTGTGTCTGTTCCTAGTCCCTCATGTTTTCTGTGCTGTGTAATCGTGTCTGGTATGCCGTCTACTTTACCCTGCTGCACCCCATGCTGAAGTGGTTGCTGCGGAAGGTCACAGGGAAGTGTGAGCTCCTAAGAATATGCTATGGGGAGCAGGTTGGTGCTCCAAGAACACGAGCTATTGGTAAGTTTTTATCATTAATGCCATCATTTTTTAGGTAACTGGACTTAAGCTCCAATAACTTTTTTCTCTTATTTTTTTAAGGGATACAATACATGTTAGACCTTTATGTAGCAGAAATAAAAATGGAAATTTCAGCAATTTGCTATTTTTGTTCAAGGTATGCTCTGTCTTAAACTGTTGACACTTTTGCCATCTATAAGCCCATTGTATCATAGATAACTTTTTTACCATCTAGAAAATTAACCTGTCTGTCTGTTTCTCCGTTACATGAATGTCTCTAAAACTTAGAGCTAAAAAAATGGATTTTTGGATTGTAAATCTGTGACTGGTTTCCGATATTTGATTGTGGGAAAATATTTGGAATTTATGGAATATTTTGTTATGGTACAAAGTTTATGAAAGGTATTCTTGTCCCCTAAATCTGCACTCCGAATAGAAGTTATCAAAGTAGCAGGATCAATCTCTCTGGGGAGGAGGGGATTCTAACTGAGGGATTGTCAATGTAATCAGCTTAATTGTCTGGCAGGCCCCTTTCAAGGCAACATGAACCAAATCACAACAAAGATTTTCCGACTTTACCCAGACAAGTAGATTAAGTTAAAAGTGGGCTTGCCAGACAATTGAGCTGATTATATTCACTGCACTTAGAGTGAAACTTCGCTGATGTAGACTGATCCTGCTAGTACAATCAATAACTTCTATTTTGAACATTGCCCAAGACAAAATCCAACCAATAGCTTTGTAAATAGTGTAAAAATATGATGATGAAATTCACAAATGATTTTCATGATCCTTGACTGGGAGAAAAAATTGTGATGGGTGAGATTTGTTGGAATGTGCACTAATCAAGGGTGCAGCTAACACACTGAAGACAACCCAGAAAACGCTAAAATGTTTTTGAAACTTTATTAAAATGTTTTTGCAATTATTATAAAAATATTTTATTACCTAATTTTGTATGGTATTAAAAATGTTTTTTCAACATTTTCAAATGAGTTTTGGAAAACATAAGTTTAATGTTCTGAGAAAACATTCATGGAAAACATTTAAATGTTATCTTAATTTTTTTTTTTCTTTTTTCAATTTATGATTACTAGTATATTGTTTCTATGTAATTAAGTAGGGTGTTAAAATGTGTAGAATCACAATATAAAACAAAACACAGTGTATGTTTAAGAGAAGTAAAGATGGGTATTGGGAATACAGCTGTATGAAACATTCAAACTGGAGGTCTGCCAACAGGTTTTTGTTACAAATAGCCTATCAATACATATTCCCTGAATGATCCTGGTGAATGCCGCAGTCATGATTAGGGCTCTTTGCAGCAGTGTTAAAATACCAGAGTTACTGAAACATATTTTAACAAGGACAGATACAGACAAAAAAATCAAATGTTTAACAGTTTTTTTACCCAAGACCTTAAATGCACCAGAAGAATATTTTTATTACTAGAAATTGAATGTTATTTCATACTAGTGTGGAACAATAAGGGAAAAATGTGGTTTAGTTTATCTGTATTGAGCTATGTAGCCTTAACTAAACAAGCAAGGCAATTTGACAAATAGGGGAATACTACCTCAACTGGCTTGTCATGTCAGAAAAAAGTGACTTGCTTACATTTAGAAATATGATATACGTCCAAGCTATAACTTAACTGAAATGGAGCAAGATATCGAAGCATTTCAGGATAAATAGTGGTTAAGTTGTGGCACAACATGTGTTTACTTTAGTGTCCGAACCACGAAGAGTATTTCCTGGAAATGCAGGGAGTGACAGAAGATTGGATCTTCCCCTCTCTCTGTAATCCTTGAGATAAACATATCAGTCTTGTCTCCACCTAGGGTGCTAACACTTGTATGGTGTTTCTCTCTACGTTTTATGGTATCTATGGTTGCCATGATGATTTGGACAGACTGTGCCGTCCTCTCTGCTCATCCTGTCTGCTTGTACCTGATTGTTTGTATAGAAGCAGTTGTAGGTGTGAAAGGATTAACGGCAGATCCTTCAGTGAGATGGCAGGAATCACACATTTATGTTGATTTCAGCATCATATGGTTGTTGGTTAAATGTACCAAATAATAAATGACTTTTCATTATGTATAGACCTAGACCACATTCCCGGAGATTTAGATCGATCCAACTAGATCGACCTAACTCCCTGGGGGTTCACACTAAATTGCTGTCAGATGACCGCGCAATGAAGTTAATTACCCCCTTACAGCTTTTAGTAGGTAGGACAGACATGCTGATAGTAATCTAGTGAGACTCCCCACTGGGTTAGATCGATCTAAAATCTGTAGGAATGGGGTCCTAGATGTGTCTGTACATGTAGCCGTTGCCTGTGTCATTCTTTTTTAATCAGCATATTTTATCAGTTTGGCAAATTGACAAACCAACTTGATTGGATTATTTTTTTGTCTTGGTGTTTGTACTTTTGACAGCTTTGCTGCCTTGTTTTTGTATGTTATTTATTATGTTTTTTCGCTTTTTTTTTAAAGACTAATTACTCTCACCTTCTTCCTCTCCCTCTTTTCCCCACCATCTCTATCTCTCAAAAGCTTGGACATTGTGATTTTCATTAAAATAGACTCTATCAGAATTGACCTAATTTAATTGAGGATGTTGCCATTAAGAAAGAGGCTTGAGGATATTTGTTAAGTGGGAAACTGAGGAGATGCATCCTGAGAAGTACAGACTTCAGTTTTGTCTCTCCTGTCAAGTATAATTCATAGTCCAAGTAGGAGACGGACAGAAAATTGAATTACTTTAATTTTCCATACTCTTGAGTGACAAGAGAAAGTTTCAGGAGTATGGCCTTTAATTTTTATATTATCTATTAAAAAAGTATATACTGGGAACCACATTTAATTTTTTAAATGGTTAAAAACATTAACTGCATGTTGATGGAAATATAAGTCTAAATATTAGTATTTAAAATATTTTATTTTTCAATTATATTCCCCTTTTAATATATGATTTAATGTAAAGGTTTATGTAGTTTTCACAGGCATTTGTTGATAAGAGATTATTTTCTACCAAATTAAAGATTTGAAATATCTTTTTCATTGAAATCCATGACATCAGGTACTAAATGAATCATTTTGAAGAACAGTTGCAGTTTTATAAATTCTATTTAAAGCTCCTTCAATGAACTTCATTAAAAATTCATGTTTCATGTGTGATGAAATTAGTGTGAACGAATGATGAAAACACATGGTGTAACCGTGTTATGAGTCAAAACAAGAGAATTGATTTCCACCCCACACCACTTTCTAGAAAGAATGCTGACTATGCCTCCGTCAATATGAGAAAATATCGGCCGGGATTGTGCAATGATTAATTACTGATTGTACCTCTTTAATCTCCTTTCACTTTGAAATATTCCTTATTCACCTGACTACAGAATACAGAGGCCAACCTCTATAATCTGATGGTCCATTTAATCATATTATGGTCATGTGACACATCCCAAGGCTGCGATTGGTCGAAGGAGACAGCTGGGGGTTTTCAGTGGTAGCACATGGTCTACAGTGTGAAGTGACAGGCAGTATCATTATAGGGCTCTCAGCGAAGGTGTTTCCCTACAGGTTATTGGTCTCTATACAGGTGTAAAATACAGTTCTGGTGGTCAGAGAGTCCTAGCACTGGTCTGCCGTGCTAGGTACTGGAATTAGTAACTGAACATTTGCCATGATGTCTTGCCTGTTAATTCTTATTTTTGGATACAAGTTGGAAAGGATTTGTACCAACAAGAAGGCCAGTATTGGTGAAAAAACACAGAATGTTGGTAAGTTTTCTATTGGGTTAGTACATTACTGTGGCAGATAGAATGTTCTAAATAGAAATCTCTTTCAGAAGAGAAAAGTCAAATCATATGTGGTGAAATAATTTTGTGATTCATCAAGATTAAGGATATATAAGTCATTGGTTTATCTCAAAAAAAGTTGTGACCATTGTTATGAATCCAATAACCACTTGTTACCCAAGCTCTATTTATGGTATATGAGAAAAGGAAGTTCGAGAAATGTGTGGGAGTTTAAGTATAATACAGATAAAAGTGACTTATGATATGCATGGCCAACCATCTTCACAGATAGCCGCAGAAAATATGTAGAATATTTTATCTATGGGGGAATTTTGTGAAACCATTTTATGGTGTATGATCAGGATAGAGTATGAAAGAGAAAACTGTCTCCGAGTCTCTGACTGCATTTTTGAGCACAATCAAGATTTAGAAGATTGTACATGTTTTTGGGCCTTCTATATATAGTATATTCTATATATATGTAGTGTGCTTTGGTTTTAGCACGCTGCATGAGTGAGAGTTTGAATATCCTGAAAAATGTCTCAAACAATGTAGGAGCTGATGGGAATAAATGTCAGTTAGTTTTTAAATACTCCCTTAGATGAATTAAAACAACTGATTAAACAAAAAATCTTTTAAGGTGACTACTCATAAATGGATTGAATTAATATCTTTTTTTATGGAAGGTCAGAATAATCATCACCATAAATTAAAACATTTTTGTTCCTTTGATTGTCAAGTTTACAATCTCAAAATATTTTAATGACAGAACTGTTTTAATTTTACTACCAAATTATAAATAATTTTTATACTTGAGAAATTTTCAAAACGGTATTTGCATGGTAAAAAGGGATGTTATTTTAGCAAAATGTTGAAATTTACTAGTTCATTTAAGTATTAGCATTTTAATATCATACCTGCTGTCATAAGCTTTAATATTACAGCAGCTGTCATAAGTAGAAATGTAACTTGCTTATTGATTTGCAACATCTTGACAGCTTGACTAAAGGATAGAATTACTAGTATGTTTTCGCTTTTCCTGGAGATGAAATTTTTGTGGAATTATACACCAGCAGATCAGCTGATAAAATTCCTGGCGGGAGTGTATGACTTCTACATGTAGATACAATCAGTATAACAGTTAACTTAACTGCTAATTAACACTAATTACAGTCTTGATGAGTGCAGTCAGCTGCTAAGAAGTACATGTTTACATCAATGTTCTTCTCGTTAGTAAAAGAATATTGTTTCACGTTGTATTAGAGAAAATTGTGCAATCTCCTCGTTAATGTTGTGTACTTGCTGTGCATGGACAATATCACAGTGGTTGCTAATGTGACTTGATCCAGGGAAATTACTATGAAAGTCTCCTATTCTGGCCTAGTCATGAAAAGATTGTGCATTTACCTCCTGGGCCAAGAACAAGTAAAGATTAATGCAGGGTATACGGAAAGTATTCTTTTGTACTGTTGGCTGGTCTAATCCAATGATACAATATGAAATAATTGAGTTATTTCATTGTTGGAAATTTTGTACTTGTCATGGGTAATATGGCACAATGTGCGTGTGTGTGTACGTGTGTGTGTCCATGTGTGTGTGTGTGTGTGTGTGTGTGTGTGTTTTTAAAGAGCATTCCTTATCAACTAAATGCACTTATCTTTTGAGTTTGTATTTGATTATGTTATAATCTTTCTGAACAGTTGTGGTTTTAATCAGTTAGAGTAGGAAGTGTGATTTGTGTTATTATCTCTTTGTAGGATTGTTTCTGATACTAAAAGGTTAAATTTCCGTTTCATAGTCGGGGAGTATTCAAGAAGATTCATATTTATTCATACATAGTTTATTCATTGTAACATACTAGTATAAGTAGGTGATGAAGCAATTTGGCAGTGAGCTGCACTTTATTGTAGGTGGAGCATTTGCACATTTAATTTATTGAAAGGCATTAAAATACTGGAGATCCTGAACTCATTTTCCAGTACAAAAATTCATAACTTAAACATACAGTATTAAAAGTCATTAACATATCACCATTATCGTATCAGCATATTTTCATTCCTCAAACATCGCTTGCAGCAAAAAAAGAAGTGACATTGATTTGCAATAAAAAAAGTGGCCTTAGGTATCATTTATATGGTTTTTAATAATTATAATTCCATCTTTAGAAACACCTGACCAATGAACTACTTGGTAAATAAATGGCACCTTCAGCTATAAGAAAGGCTGAAATGAACACACAGTATTCCTGGGGGTTAAAGTATGCAGGTATGGGAATGCCCCATGTGACACTTTTACTGATGACCACGTACGTACGTAACAGTCATACACCTGATAGTATCAGGGATGTCTCAGGTATAGAGGGGGATTCACCCTGGAATGACTAAGATCAATTAAAATGGAAGCACTTTCTGTGTCATTGTATGCAAATATAGTATGTTAATATTACCTGGCTAGACAGATTTCCTTATAGCTGACACTTCTTGAGCGCCAGAGTTTTAGTGATTACTGAAAGATAACTGAAAAATATAACTTCATTAATTATTCAGCAGTTGTAACTAATTTTTTCTCCATTGACCAGCTGCCTTGGTTGATTTGACTCGGTATGCAGCTTATTCTATTATTCGCGAAAAAAAAACTCTTAAGTTGTGATATGTGAAATTTCTGTGTGGAAGTAAAAGAGACTGAAGTACTCGACTTGTATGCTTGAAATTGATATTTAGAAGAGGATATTACATGAGTTGGTAAAGATCAAAGAAACCAGTTGATTAAATCTGCCATGAAATGATTCAGGGATACTCGAATTAAACAGATTTCTCCTAAAGTTGTGTGAATAAATTAGCTCTTTTTTTCTTTTTTCTTTTTTTATCTTGTTATTTCTCACCTTTCCTATCTTGACATCTCAGTATTAAATCCAGTGTGTGATAGAAGCAAGCATGCTACAACACAGCCCCTGGAGAGAAGGCTCAGACCTCTAGCTGTGGTGAAGGATGTACTTACGCAACACTTAGCTAAACAGGGCCATTATGGACAATTTACTGAATGTAGCATTTCTTAAAGGCTCACAGTGGGTTGGACTGTGTTATTAACTGCCAGGATTTACTGGGCAGACAAAAACATGCTGGTACATGTGATATTTAGGGTCACTATAAAGTGAAATATGCCTTGCAATACCTCTGTCATGGTTTACCAACCCTGCGTGATATTTACTAGTATTGCTATAGCCAGCTTTGACATTTAAGAGGATTGCCTCAATTAATATAAGTAAAGTATCATTTATTACACAATAGGAATTGTAATTTTTGTAGAATTCCCACCACAACAAAACCCAGGCCAGTGGCTTTGATAGAGGGTTTCTATATGGTAAATTGTGAGGTCTCGGGTGTGTTTTGGTTCTCCTGTTCCCATGCAGGTGACAATGTTCCAATAGGAAATTTGAGTTGCCAATTTCAGTGTACTATTGTGGCAACTTTCTTCACAGTTATTGTCCACTGTTATCTGTATGTTGGGTAAGGATGAGGTTGAGTTGTGTAAATTAATGCAAGCTTTGTGTGTATGTTAGAATAGGAATGAGTTGAGTGAGGTAGTGAGGAGATGTGAGATAGATGGCATGAGCATGTTTATAGATTTGTAATTTGGAGTTGCTTATCAGCTTTCCACAAGTTTGTTCAAAACTGTCTTCCAAAAGTGTAGGCAGATGCTTTGTAAAGGGCATACTGTTCAATATAAAGCATGGACTATGAAATCTATTTAGGTTTTCATGCTCTTTGGGACATTATTAGTACCTATATAGATACTTTAAATCTAGCCAACCCGGAGAAGATAAATGACATTTCTTTTCAGATAGCTATTCATGGTGTTGGAATAACTGCACATATCAATATGACCAAGTAGAATTTCAAATAATTTGTTTTCAATTATGTGTCACCCCCCCCCCCCCCCATGTATATATATATATATATATATGTTCACCTTAGATCTTTGTTTTTAATTGCTGAACATGTACTTCACAGTTTGCATCAACAGCCATTTAATTCTCATAAACTTCTTGATTACAATCTTTATCCTCACGTCCACCGGTCAGCAATTAGTGTCCTGGAGAGGGTATGAGGTCATCTTGGTGACAGTGGTCAATTGTGGACAGTAGACCATGTGATTAAACACATACCTGTTGTAAGAGAAAAGGAATTAAAAGCTTTTAGTGGTCACAAGACCGTGCCTGGTCCTATTAATGGGCAGTGCCCTCCTCATTTCCTGTGGTCAAGCTGCAGCCATTGTAAGATGACCATTACTTCAATAGCTGCTGGGTGGACAGTAGTCACAAATCACTGGTTAAGTACCTGTGTCATGATATTGCCCATGGCCAGCTGCCTGTAAACTGTGTTGGGTTTAAGGCTGACTTTTTTGTTTGTTTATCTGTTTGTTTATTTGTTAGAAATTTGGTTGATGTTTGTCATCCAGGCGAAAAGGAAGAAAGCTGCATTTTAGAATAACAGATTCAACTTTCCTTTTCTTACTAGACGCTATTTACAAATGATGTGCTAGAATATTTAAGATTTGTTTATGTAAAGCATGATCATTGTATGCAAAAAAAAAAGATGCTTGTGAAATTAAATGTTTTCTATTTGAAATGACCATATATGATCTCAGGATTGTATTTTTCTCATGAAAGAAGTTCTCAACTTTTTGTGAAGAATATGACACAGGATAACCTTAGTTCCCACGATATGCTTAACATTATTTTTTTTAATTCATTGAATGATATGAAATACATATACAATATAAATGTTGATATATCTTATTTTTCCAGAAAAGTCATTAAAACATTCCAAGTTCCAAGCATTGAAGCGTCTGCTTACAGACAATCATGTGAACATAGATCAGGCAGTAGAACAGATCCTCAGCATCAAGTCCATCACAGTGGAAGTCCACCCGCAGTAAGTTGGACTCTATTTTATTGTACTTTATTATATGTATAAATGTCTTGCCCAAGAGTTTAATGCTCATATTTAATTTTTATACTAGTAATTTGTCAGCATACTTTGAAACATTGCCCTTAGTCTATACAAATGAGTGAATAGCTTAATTGAGCATGTTGGATTTTTATTTTATTTATTTTTATTTTTACAATTAAACTGAAGTACTTGTAAAAGTTTAAGGATTGAGACTAGAAAAGATAACTGTGGCTGCAGTATGTATAGTAAAAAATTTAATATACCTGCTAGACTATTAGTGCTTTTCTTTTAATAAAGATTTTCTTATATTGAATACTGTCACAATTTTTGATTTCCTGTGATGGGCATTGCTAGATTCAATTTCCTGAAATGGTCTTGGCTACTTTTGATTTCCGGTGGTCTTCAAAGCAGCATAACTGTAAATTACACTTGTAAAACATTAGATACATAACAGCATCCTGTGGTAAATTAATCAAAACAGATGGACATTGAAGTGCTACCAGGACAAATGAGGGTGTGATACAGGACTAGAGAGCTTGTTAACAAACAGCATATATCACCACTATGAGTCCCTATAGGGACAGATGTATGAGATCCAGTTATTAATGATCACGATGATAATAATTCATTGAATAGTTTACAGTAGTGTGCTCTCTAAACTACTGGTTATGTACAACAGGGACTACAAAAAAAAGACATAAAAAAGATGTAGTGCAATAAAAAAAAGGCGTTTTGAATATTAAAAAGCAGTTCTGTGTACAATACAGAAATTAAGTTTATACTAAATGTGCTGCAGTTGCCAGTATGTTGACAGCTGGGGAAGCTCTTTTAACTCTGATGTGCGTTTTAACTTATAATTAGAAAGTCTCCAATATTCTAGTTGCTGCCAAAATGGAAAAAGTTTTTGCAAAAATTAGGAGATAAAACACGTTTTGTTTAGTCATATTGCCCAATATGTGTAATAGCAAGAGAAAAAGAAATAAGGAAAATGTGATATTATTGCTTTTTATTTATGAGTGAACATTGTCCACTACCAACCAATGTGGTTACTGTCCACTTATTAGAAAAAGGTTTAATAATACCTGATCTGGAATAATTCTCCTGATTTTGAAATGATTCCACAGGAAAGGATATACTGCAAAGGAAATAATATTTCCCAAATGTCTCAAATTGATCTTTTCTATTGAAAATTGTTAGCCCAGTTCTTGGTATCATTACACAATGGTTTGCATGATCATTCTGAAAAAAAAATGAATAGCTTAAGTCATGTACAAAATTATAGACAGGATACTGCTTTGTTCTTAGGGTCTTATGAAAGTTAACAATCCTTCTGGGAGTCAAATGAGTAAAATATTCTGGGTTCTCTTTATAGAGCTTGAAAGGAATGAACTAATTATTAAGGAAACTTGAGCTGTTCCCAAATCAAGGATACACGCACACAAAATTGATTTTTTAGTCTTAAGAAGATTAGTTGTATAATACAAAAAAATGGTAATGCTGAATAACATTGGCTAGAGGAGCAAGGCAAATATAATCCAGGATATCTTATTTACTTTGAGTCTTAGGGAGATCAGTCAGTGAACTATAATGAAAGAATCAAGGAAATATCAGCAGGTCTTTTTTCCAGGATAAAGATTTGTGTCTGAGATATGTAACATTAAGTTTCTTTGATAAGAATATCTGCCAACACAGTGTCATCTGAGGGGAAAGGAAGCATCAGATCATCTCTGTTGTGTTTTCCTGAGGGGGCCCAGTTAGATGATGGGTTCAGATTGCCATCATTTATACATATCTTCAGAGTAACGACACGTGAGGATGACCATGTTTGCTTACTGCTCAGGTTGTAGGAGGAAGGTGTCACTAGTGGGATTACCAGTTAGATCTAGTGGCAGAAATTGTTTATTTTGTCTGGGAGATTCCTTTTTGTTGATCTTCCTGCATCAAGTTGCAAAATGTTTGTTGTCTATTGGATTAACAGCACTACAACTAGTAATTGAATTCTATTTTTTGTAATTAAACAAAAATGTTCCAAATGTTTTTGGTGAACAGAGTATCTGGTTTGTGTATTGTGGTCTGTATTTACAAGAAATATCTATAAGAAAAGTGTGCTCTTTGTGACTTCAGTTAATTTCAGAAAATTGTAAGAGTATGTGGAAGTATGCAGTGATGATTTACACACATGCACATGTATATGTTACAAGTTGCTGTCTTTATTTTCTTTCACAACAAAATTGATTTTGTGGAGTAACATCCATAACATTAATCTACAAGTCGAGACTTACAAGTATTGTTATCTCAGGTTTTGTTACATGATTACAAATGGTTCAGGAAAATAATTTGATTCACCATCTTGGGAGAAATGAATGTGAGCTAATCTTGCACAGTTGCTGGAGCCCACATTTTTTACTCAAATTTAAGGTCGGGATGATTTATACAGAAGTTTTACTGTTTCCACAGCTTGGTAAAAATTAATTAGTTTCACTCCAGGCAGCAGTGTTTTAATTGGATTCTGGCAGTGAAATAATGAAAATATGAAAATGATTAAAGCATAAAGCTTTTTTTGGCACATTTTCTGTGGACTCTTGTTAATGGAGTTCAATTCTCTGCAGGACAAATTTCAGTCCTTTGTTTTTATTCTAATTAATTGCTGCCCAGAGGAATATTTTTGAATTACATTTAGCAAATTGTTTTGCAGTCATTATCATATCCCAAATTCATCAGATTTTAGAACTTGATAAGCACTCTGCGTAAAAACCACACCAGTGTTAAAAGAAATTGTTCCCAAGCAGATTACAGCCTCCTCCATTGTAAGGTAGTGGGAAGTCTCCTTGTGAGCATGCAGTGGTCAGAGTTCTCAGGGTTTTAGTTCAAAACAAGTGACACAGTATCCTCTGTGTAGAAGACAGTAATGGCCTCCCATGATCTCCATAGCCCTGGGAAATTTACCTCGCAGACCATCAGGTAAATAAACTGTGCAACAGAGAAGTAAACTTTGTGCAGGTGGAGTGTTTAGATTGACGTGAATTGATGGTCCTTTAGTTGTGAATGTAAAAAGAACAGTTCTGACAGCAGTGGTAATCTTAACAAAGGGAGGAATTGAATGTCCCATAAAAAACTCGCAAAAGGCATGTGACAGTATGCTTTGTAATTGACCTATTCAAGCCTTAAAGCAATAATAACTCTTCCTTTGAGATTCAAAATTCCGCAAGAAATACATTGTAAACAACGCCTGGAAATATATTCTATTGCATTTTTCCACTAAAACGACTGTTACTGTAGTAAAACTAAAATCTGTGCTTGTCACTTGGGCTTTCGATGCCTTTCTTCGCGGTCGACAAGTGCATCCGTTGCCAATGACGTTTTGGTGTCACGCGGATTCTCGCGTTCATTCGAGACCAAAATAACATGGCAGGAAACCCTCAGACGTAAGTTGCGAGTTATTGTACAGTGCGTCGGATAACGAAAAGCCCAGAATTGCACACATCGTAGATATAAATGCATTTTGAGCAAAAAGACGAATATATCTTATGAATCTTATAATATTGTTATATAGTGTTGTTGTTGTCTGCTTTTCCCGCGGTTTTAAGTAGGTCACCAGAAACTATCGCTCGATACGAGAGGGCTCCGTCAGTTAAAATCTCTTAAGAGATTTTAACAAAAAACTGTACGTTTAGGAAAAAAACCCTGGATTAACTTTGAATGCAGGAATGGGGTCGTTGACCATTGGTAAGTACGGGAAAATTGCCATTTTTTCCAGGAAAATCGTATTTTTGGCCAAAACGAAGAGTTATTATGACTTTAATTGGCCTATCTGTCTCTTAGTGCTGAGGGAAGGTTTAATGTGTCAACTGTCAGGTTTTTGGTGGATTTGTAGTATTTGTCTCTGTTATATGACTTAATTGTCTTTATGACTTGATTCAGCTATATATGAATCCAAAATTCATTGTGACATTAAAATGAGCCCAACTGGTGTTAATTTATTCACAGCCAGGTTACTTGTTTCAGTTGGTAGAATGCATTATCCCATGCAGTGACATACTAGCTACAACTGGGCACCTCATTGTTGCTGTTCTGTTAAAAACAATGTGAAATAGCTGGATGTCTTGAATATCATTTAAAATGATGAAATTGTCAGGAAATTATAAGCAAACATCAGAGTATTTCTGAGAGATGACTGGCAGATAGTTCACAGTGGCTGACAGAATGAATTATTCTTCACTAATAGCATATTTTACATGACAGCTAGGATAGCTTACCACCATTTCTGGTCAATTGCTTAATCAAGCTGTAATGAAAAAAGATTCAATAGTAACTTGATATTATTTAGAGGATTTTAAACCTTCAGCCTAAAGGTTCATACTCATTCCAATCTGGAACAGCATTGAGTTAAGGAATAAATCTCTGTTAAAGGGAGGTCTTGGAAAGAACAGTATTGGCATTTCCACCTGCGAGTTAGCATTCCACCACATATCTGGGCCTGGGGTCCACCTAGGGGACTTAGTGTCCAGGTATGCCCATCTGCTTTACCTGCAGGCCCCACCTGTCTCACCTGACACCTGCACATCTGTCACATAGCTCTATGATAGGCTCTAGCTACAGACACCTGGATTAGTGATTGTATTGGCTGTGACTAGAGCTGCTCCTTGCTATGCTGAGAACTCTGCAAAAACAATCTTAAGTCTGTGAAGATTGTCCAATTTATTATGGTTGAAGGTATAAAAAAAAAAGGCAGCTGATGGTATAAATTTATAACAGTAACAAAGGCAGCTGAGGTAGAGTTTTTTTTTTTTTTTTTTTTTTTTTCAAATAAAGTGACTCTAGAGAAAATCTCTCCTTATTTATCATATTTATGGATATCATCCTTTTTTATTAAGAATTAACATGTTTTAGTCCATAGTGAGTTTCTTTATGCCTGTTGTCTGTGCTTAAGAAGAATTTTATTTGATTTGTCATTGTCACAAATACTTTTCACAAGGAGTTAGAAAAACCAAGCAAACAAAAATAAAACTTGAGCAGATGCTCACCTTGACCCAAGTCCTTGGCATTGTTTGTTGTTGTTGTCAGTAGCTTTGTTTCTGTTCTGGTATCCCGTGACTCCAGCACCTGGGAGGTCAGAGATGACAGGTGTCGGTCTTGGCTTGGGTCACTGGACAGTAGTGGACAGTAGTGGACATTTAAATTGTGTAATGTCCAGGCAAGACAAGACTAGAATCCAGTGATACCAGAAGAAAACTATAGATATATATTATTTTTATATTTAAATATATATTATTTTTGTAAGGTTCCATCTTCTTTTTTACAAGGCCCCTCTCTTAGACTTAAACTGTTCAGTAAGGAGGTGCAATACTCATAGCAACCAGAAGGCTCAAATTATATGAATATAAAAATACCAATTCACATTTTATTTATGTGGAATGTATTTTTTTTTCACTGAAGTTTTAATTTCATATTTTTATACCACTTTTGCAGTTAATGTCAAAGTCATAGCCATTGGATCTTCTCACTATCATTAAACACTATTTCTTCACTTTGAGTTAAAGCATGCATGTTTAATTCTTTTCCAGGTTCCAACCTACAATCCATATATGTCTCACACAGATCTGTGGCTACAGAGAATTCATCACAGAACTGGAGAGCGTTAGGAAAACACCATACTCATCAGAGAACAACAGACATGAAGAAATGTTACTTGAGGTATGATGTTTACTGCATTTTTTTTCTTACATTCATTATTTTGATTCTCAGAAGTGAATGTGTTACGTGTTAATCTGGGTGTTAATACCAACATGTGTTGGTATATAAACATAAAGCTTTGATGCATTTGCAAAAAAGAAAGAAAGAAAGAAAAAGGAGGAGAAAGAAGTAGAAGAAAGCAACCAACACATGTTTTGCCATGTGTGGCTGAGGTGTCACAATGTGTAGACCACAAAAAGAACACCTCAACAGAGAAAAGAAAGAAGAAAAATAACTTTTTCAATTGCCACATTTTTGTGCTGAAAAGGGCAATGATAAGTTCAGGGACACCAGTTCACACAAGTGTTCTCTGTCAGTACCTCCACTTACCACACACTATCTACATCATTGGCCTGGTATATTCATGTATTAAGTTACATGGAAAACACTGTTGTTACTGTCTAAAATATATATAATAGCATGGAGGTTTTCTACTCAGACTGATCACAATTCACTTGACTTGATGACACTGGAGTCCAAGCGTTACTTGTTCCACATAATACACTGTTATATCTGTATCAGGTGCCTGTATTTATGACAGTGTTTGTTTACTGGGTTGGAGTGATTGTTGGTTTGTAAAGTGGGGATAATAGTAAGAATTAGAAGATCATTGTATACCTTGGATGAGGGTCCATTCTAAAGAAGGGATTTCAATTGCTGGCCGTGAGATCAGATTTAATCTGCCCGGGAGGTGCTGGACCAGAGCTCTGCTTTCCTGATCATATTTCACTTTAAGTGCAACTGAAGTGACGTTAATTTCATTTTTTAAACTGATAAAATACTGAGTCAACATCGGTCTCTTTTTTAAGCTGATAAGACAGAGATTATTCCCAATATTATAGTCTCCTGTTCATGTTGTCTTTGTCATTTTTTAAGATATATTTTTTTTGTCATTTTCTTTTAAAGGGTTGGTTGGAATCTTGTCAAATTGACAATGCTTCCACAAATATTTGTATCTGTAATGTCAAGAAAAAATAAATAAATAAAGACAATGTTAAATAGCTATAACATGTTAATGCTGTTGTTATTATTGTTCTAGTTATGGCGGAAGCTGATGCCAGACGTTCCTCTCCAGTCCAGATATAACAGGCAGTGGGGAGACATTGGCTTCCAAGGTGACGACCCCATGACAGACTTCAGGGGAATGGGACTCCTGGGACTACAAAATCTTCTGTATGTATTTCACACTTTTCTTTAATGATTTGTATTATAATATACCCCCCTAATGATTTGTATTATAATATACCCCTCTACCAATCTCTAGACATTCAGACTACAGTACTCCCTCAAGTGATCTATGGCATGTAGATATGAGGGGTGTCAAGGCCAATTAGTTAGTTAGATATCAGATTATTGGGTTTCTTCTTAATTTGTGATGATGGAAGTTTTGGCATGTCATCAGGCTATGTCAGTGTACTGACAGCTGGGAGCCCCCCCCCCCCCCCTCCCCCAGGACGTGATAAAATCTGCTGAGCAAACTTGGACATCTGCTAGCTGTTCTAGTACAAGATCTAGACACCAGTCTCTATATTGGGATCTGCAATTTAAAAAGATGCAATGCAAACATATTGTTTATTGTGTTATAGAAAGATACTTGCCTTCTGTAATGCAGGGGGAGGGAGGAAGCACTTTCTGTTATGGTGCACCTTCACACACACACACACACACACACACACACACACACACACACACACCGGGGACACGTGTGTACACAGAGAGAGAGAGAGAGAGAATTTTCTTCTTTTGGTTCTGATTTAATGCAGATGAACCATCTGAAATGACATTGACACTGTCATAACTATATTTCTAATGGCAAGAAACATGGTTGAGGAAATAGTACACCAAGAATTAACAAGAAAATACAGGAACCAGTGCAGTAATACATGTTGCATTATACTGGAGACGAGAGTGACATGGTATATCAGTATGCACTTGGTGATCAAATACATATGACAAAGCAAACGGCCATTATTAGATCTATTTGAATTAAAAACCTGCGTAAGTGGCAAGTCCTGTAGACAAGGAAATGAAGGGCTGTCTATCAAAGCTCGCTGAGATCTGGGATTACTGCCACTTAAAGTGATGATAATGATACTAATGGCCAAATGACTAGTTTGAGCTGATGATGCTATCGCCAGGTTTGGCTTGAGTGACAGCGTGGCAGTTGGTACAAGGGGAAGGGATGGCACCGGTGGATTTCTTACCAGTATAATGCGCCACCAGTGATCAGAGACTGTGGCAGTTTACTTGTTTTAAAGGGAATTTCATGTTACATTGGGTTTGGTTTGGGGGAACCTCCCTTGGTGTTGCTATATCTAATAAGTCGTGGAAATGTATGCATAGGTGCATCATCTTGCAATTAGATGATTAAAGAAAATCATTCTTGTAAAGTTGTGGATTTCTTTTCTGAACAAAGTTGATAACATGGGTGGGACGTGCTGTTGTTTTGATAAAAACTGTGCAATTGCTCTTTATCCATGAAAGCATGAAATTGTTGTGGTATATACTAGCTGGAGGTCTTAAACCGAGAAACCACATTTGAGGAACAAGTGCATTAGAAAGAGCAAAATCTAGCTTGGATCCAGATGCAATGATATTTGTTTTTAAATCAAAGAAGGAATAACTTGTGTTATATATTGTGCCTGTTACCAGCAATTTCTAAAGTGGACTCTATTTCTGAAAAAGAGTACCTTTGTACCCATCAATTAATCCTTGTTAAGAAATTGCCCCCCAAAAAATGAAATTTTGCTTTAGTTAACAAGTTTTTGGACATAAAGGTGGTGAATGTCAATCCCCTCCCCCTACCTATCAGAAATAAATCCTATTTCTAGGTATGTCCTTATCTGTTTGTTCTATCTCAGTCTTGTCCTTGTTTCTAGTGCAATTTGGACATGCAATTTCAACAATTAATTATACTTTACATTTTATAATTAAGCCTTCCAGTTTATCGTGTGCATTTATGATAGTTGAATGAACGGATGTTGGCATTGATTTTAAGACGTGCATAAAAGTTGTATCATGTTTGTGAGCCATCAGAAATATCATATGAAGCATTTCATAGTTTTGATTTTTGTCTCTAAACTTTTTTCAATAAGATACTTTTTGGCATTATTTGCTATATGAGAAAATTGCAGTGTTTGATATGAATAAGTCAAAGGATTTTTTTGTCTGTTTCAGGTATTTTGCCACGCAGCATAACTCCACGGCAAGACAAGTGTTGGCTCACTCACACCATCCTCAGTATGGGTAAGACTGACCCAACCAGTATCATACCACTTATGACTAAGAGACCATTCCCAGAGACTATCATACTAATACTAATACTAACTTTGGATCAAACTATATCCAATGCGGATTCTTGTTTAATTGCAATTAACATGGGCGGCTTAGGTGTCTGTCACACCTGCTGAAGCTGATAGGGGGTAATTAACTATCGTTTAGCAGCTTAGGTGGGCGTCCCAGACGTCTAAGCTGCTTGGGCTGAAAGCAATTTAGCGAGGGACCCCGTGGAGATGGACCGATCCTGTTGGATCGATCTAGGCATGGGAACCCAGTCTAAAATTGCGTGGTGAATGAGAAAAGCACTCAGATAGTACTGACCCCCACCAAAGCAGCTCTCTTCTCATTATTAATTTATGGCTCACCAACAAAATTGGATATCCGTAACTTTTCGATTTAGGTTGTATACTAACAATTTAACAAAGGCAGAAAATACATAATGTCCTTGTCGAAGGCAGTTAAATGCTGTTGTGAGTATTTGCAGTGATCTGAAATTTAAGAAAGTTTCTGATGTCTTTAAGATACTGTGTGCTTTACCTTTTGACTGATCAGTTCTGTTCATAACCTCTAGTGTCAGTCACCTTAACATATGAAAAATAACAGATGTCGCCTGTGCCATATGTCCATATGATAGAACCTTTACATATATAGTTTTAGTAAGGATAAACATGTTTGTCATGTAAAGATTTCATTAGAAAATCTGCGGATTATTTTTCAAACACCTGTGACAAAGAAGAACACGTAGAACAAACAATGATGGTTTTATATTTCTTCCATTCATTTCTAACTCACAATATCAGTTTTCAATATTTCTTTGGTTTTTATAATGCTGTAAGGATAAAAAACTCTTTGACTTTGTTTGCTGAAAAGGTCCTACTCAGTCGGTATATGATTTTAAAAAAAGTTCAGTAAAAGATGTTCTGGCCTTTGTCAGACATGCACTTATTTAAGAAATGATAATAATGATAATAGCTCTATAATAAAGTATAATTACAAATTGCTGTATATTTCAGGTATTCTTTTGCTATAGTTGGTATTAACCTGACGGGGGTGGCTCATCAGTTGTTGATCTCAGGAGCTCTCAAGACACACTTCTACAATGTGGTACAGGGCAAACCTAAGCTAGATCACTTCCATCAAGTATATTGTAAGTACTGCCTGCCTCCTTGCCTGAACAGAATGGCTAACTGTTCCACGGCCCTGTTCACATTGAATGGAAAAGTTTTCTGTATCATACCACTTTGACTGGCCCTGCAATTACGTTATGATCTATTATCCTTCACAAGCCTCAATGTACCAATCTAATTGAATCCAGTAATCTGGTTGTTTCAATAGTGGGGGCTCCATTTAGGCGATTTTCTTACACTATTATGGCTAATAAGTTGTCAAATTCAAATAATGGTATGAAAAAACGTGAACTGTGCAGTGTAAAAAGGGCCTACATGTTTGGGAAATAATAGGTGTTTATTTGTGTATGCGAAAAGTAAACTGGTACATTTCTGGTTGGAACCAAACAGCATGTTTCTTACTATGAGAGATACATGTTTATTGCTGAGCTGTAGGATTCAAAGTTAATTTAGAGGTTTCACAATTTTTAACTGCTGTATACTGCTGTATTAAATGAATTCCTTGAAAAGTTAGAGAATAACTTTTTGTGAAAAAAAAACTGAATTTTGTTTCGCTTGTTCTTTTAGGCTATCTTTTCCATGAATTTGACAAGTTCTGGCTTGCAGAGAAGCCCCACATCATGGAGTTCAACAAAGTAAAGGCCAAGTTTGCTAAAAGGATTGTAATGCATCTGAAGGACAGAAATGCCACTTTATCTATGAAGTGTGTCACAAGTGAGGCTAAGTGACTGTCATTCCTTGAGTACGGCACTCTATGAAGTACAGATGGGCAGTAACACATGTCCCCCCAGCTCGGTGTCACCAGCCTCGCTGACTTCAAATGACAATCAGAAAATATCTTTTTATTTGGTGACACTGGTATAACAGCACGTCAGCGTTGTGAAGCTGTGGTTATGTGCATGTGTGTATCATTACTTGTGCTGCAGTCTGCTTGGAAGAGGAATCGCTGGTTATTCCGTCTTTATCTTCTCCTGCTAGGAGAGCTGATACCAAAGAGGTTAACCAATATTTAGGTCCTTCACTGTATTCTCTTGTTCATGGTGTAAAGCAATCGCTGTCAGTGATGTGATGGAAGGTGGTCAGTAAGTACTGGACATTGTCCAGTCAGTGATAAATGCAGGAGACCTAGCCCTGTGTCTTTGTGCTCTGGCAAAGTATGGTATGGTCTTGGTGTTCTTCCTGAAACTAATAATGCTGCTAAGACATACATTGCTAAGAAAATCTCCAAAGCTATCACATCTCCAGAGTTATCACATTTTTATATTTATTTTCATTGTTTTATCAAATCACGATGGAGTTAAGGATGTATTGCTGTAACAGTTGTTTAGTTTTGGGTGAAAAACATGTCACAGGACCCCTATCTCTGTGCACCTCAATGACTAAGCACCTGCTGTAACTACGGATGTACGTGGATATGTGCCCAGTTGTGCTACTTGCTATGTGATCAGCAGTGGTGTAGATTTAAACTGTTTCCCTAAGTACAATCTCTATGTATTCAGTGTCACAGGAATGCAGTTGTTTGAGAGTTGATGAAAGAGCACATTTGGATGGTCATCTAAACCTACGCGTTTTGAAGTAAGAGCAGGAGAGATTAATTCATTGTCTGTTTATTTTGTTCATTGCTTGTATGATCACTTTTTATAATCATGTTTAGGATGTTAAGGATGAAATGAAACACCACACAGAGAAGGGAATCTCAACTTCCAGTCTTATCTTCCAGTCTGTTCGGAAGTTGAGGCACCATTGTCAAACAGGTTCGATAAAATTTTGTATTAAAGAATATTTATTTATATTTCACTGAAGAAGGCCAAAAAAGAAGCAAAGTGTTGCTTTGATGTATCACTAATGAAATTTTTGACTCCAGCCAATGTAGTGAAGACTTTTATTTGCAAACATTACATTTTTATCGTTGTTTATTGTATAATACAGTTTAGACATTGAACAGTGCAATAGAACTTTGTGTAAGGTCCTGCATTCAGTGTGCAGGATTGACAATTACTACCACATGTTCTTAGAAAAAATTTATTAAAAAAACCCTAGAAATGTCACTTTGAGCAGGATTTTCTTGGGCATTTTGTTATATTGTCTTTTGATATGAAAAATGTAAATGAAATAAAATGAGAAAACTACTGATAAACACAGACTTCACAGACTTTTTTCAATGTAAATCGAATCCAGTTTAAATTTCTACTTGTAAATCTGGTTATATTGTCCATGTTGTCAGTTATGAAACAAATTGATCATGTTCTAAACGACAGTACATGTAGCCAGTTTTTGTTTGTGTTAAATAAAAGAGCGTTAAAATGAAGCATTTTAAGTCGCAGAAATCATGAATTCCATCCGCGTGTTGCTAGTACTCATTGGATATAATATGGGATGCCCAAACTCTTCTCCCTGCAGTGAGAAATTGACGTATAAGGCAGCCAACACAATGTTGGCGTCTTCGCGGTCGGAGTTGGGTCCCCATTGCGACAGCTGTGCACTAACACAATGCTTGGTTGAGAAAATAAGTTTATAGTTATCCTCGGAATAATAATTTTGTTACTTTATACTGAAATGGGCTATGCATCTAGGAAATATAAAGGGAGGATTGTATTTTTGATGAAAATTTTAAACAAAACGATGCATCTGTTCATAAATGCCAAATCTTGTATAACTTGGTCAAAAGTAAATTTACAAAGAGAGTTAATTGTAACTGGGGTATGTGCTGGTTTTAATTAAAATTGCAATGTAACATTTATCAGTACGTGATAATAATGACGTTTGTGACGCGTTTAGCTGGATGAAATACGGTTGTGCAACTGACTTTAAGTCTCACGCGGGTATCGAATATTTCACACTGAAAGCAAATAAAGATGAACAAGGTCAGTAACTCTCTGTCATTCCTGTCCTTTATTTGTGTGCCGGTCCTTCATCTTCCCACAGCGAGTACACCGTCCAGTAGATCATGTTGAAGATTAAGAAAGAGACCGGGAAAACCACTCTAGAGATTCTGTCCAGTGTACTGGCGCGGATTTCATGGCCCTGTCGTCTGGCTGGAGTGCCGTCCTCCGCGTCCTCCTTGGACTTGCTAGGAATCTATAATAATAATAATAATAATAATAATAATAATAATAATAATAATAATAATAATAATAATAATAAAATGATGATGATGATAATGATCATAATAAAAAATGTTTACTCAGCCATGGTATATATTCCTGATATTATAAGATATATAAAAAGGAAATTATGTTACCGTCCCAGTTTTAAAAAGATATGAAGTAAGATGGCTTAAAGAAATAGCTAAAAGAAATGGATTAAAATAAAAGCCATGGAGTGAAATACGGAGTGAAATACTGTGTTTTACACAGACTTAAAGACTTAAGAAAAGATATCCATCATTCTGATAGAGAACTTGATGCTGATAGTGAAATTTAAGCTTTTGGTTGTATTTTAAAACTGCATCTCCTTAAAGCAAGGGTATTCGATGTTTATGAATCCTGTGTACGAGTTATCTGGGAATAAAACAAAATACTAAAACAATTAGAAATGTGATTGTCAACGTCTGAAACTTAAAAGTTTATGGTTTATCACGTTATGCTTTGACGAGTCCATTAATTTCTCATTACGAAATTGCAACAGTTGAGACAATTTTTCTACTACTTTCAAAGGTGACATAAATAAATGTCAACAACATGTTCTTTACATGCGGCAAATACAGAGTGTTTTTCTAAAAGCCCTCTCTTACACGTGTATTTATGTTTATGATTTTTAGGACATTGTAAAAAAAAACTCTCAGATTTTCCTTTAATAAAATAATGAATCGTTTTCAAGCGTCTTCCTACTTGTGAAATATGCTCTTTTTAATAAGACAATCACAAAGTAGGCTTACGTTTGGTCTTCTAGTGCTCATCCGTGTGAACTTCCTATGACTGACATTAACGAAGGCGAACTCCAGTAGAGCCAGGAAGACGAAGAACAGACAAGTGGACATCCACACGTCAATGGACTTGATGTAGGACACACGGGGCAGTGTTTGACGTATGGCGTATGTCTGCGTGGTCAGCGTGAGGACAGTGAGGAGGCCCAGCGTGATTCTGGCCGGAACAGAGTCGTAGCTGATCCAAAACGCCACCCATGAAAGCGCCACTATCAGCATGCTCGGGACGTACGTTTGCACTATGTAGTACTGGATGTCACGTCTTAGGACGAATTCTATCACTAACTGAGTGAAATCACCTGGAAAGAAATAACTACATCCGTCTTTTGTGTCGTGATGATTTGTCTGTGTAAGTTAGGGGTGTGGGACCATTGTCGGGTAAGTTGTATATGTACTAAATATTTCATCTAACTATGCCATGGTGTTCACGAATAGTGTCTTTCGTATAAACTTAAAAATGCCATTACTTCTCTACTAAAGTCTTTATTCAAGAAGGAACAGTTTTCTCTAGAGTATTCTCAAAAATTAACCCCTTCGACCCAATCAATCCAATTACCATTCGAGATTGCACCGTCTAATCACAATGGATTCAGTGGGAGAAATCTTATTACCAGATCAATATGAAGATTTGGTTTTTCTACCCGTAGTGAGTATTATCAGTGTCATGGGAAACGAGAATAGGACCCAAATTACAGAAGACTGATTACAAGTGGCACTTTACAATTATAAGCATCAACGTATGTAGTAGAAGATAAAACTTGAGTCGCTGAAGCTATGCATATTCCACCGTAAAAAAATTAAATACACTATTGTCGACATACGAGAACTGTTTCCACTTTTGTAGGATTTCATCGACTCGTGAAAAGAAGTGTCCTCGAGGACGAACTGAGGCAGCGTCAGTGTGTCGGCCTTATCCAGCTCTTTCTGCTGTGTCCAATGGAATATGATGGTGTCCGTGCTGTATGCATCTGTAATACACGATACAATATTGTAAAATCTATACTGCTTTTTAATGATGGGTGATACTTTATACATATGTTTGGTAAGAATCCATTATTTGTATTATAATTGTAAATGAATGCAAAGAAAAGTTTTACCTCCATGCATATGCGAAATACAAAAATGTACAAGAGAAATTCTAAACTCATCAGATAACCTTATACAGTGTACGTTAAAAGTAATAAACGAGAGAGAGAGGGGGGGAGAAAGAGAGAGTAAAGATTACGTACAACTTTCAATAACGAGAGCACAGACTTGCGTGTCAAGAGGAAACTTTTCCAAGTGCATTGGGCAGTCAGCAGTGAGAGAGATTCTAAAATACAAACGTTAAGATTGTGCAATAACGATCAAATCTAATCACTATCCATAAGCGTTTATGATAAAATATTGCCACGCCATTTACAGGACAACGAACTTACTCTTAAAAAAGTTTTTTTTTCTAAGAGACATACACTTTGTATATAGATAAAAAGGTAAGATGGTTTCTATTTCTGTCATGTTTCAAACGGGAAGGTATATATCCTTATTCCCGAGTTAATAAGAAGAGAACTTAGCAGTCTGTATATCGTATTGCCTATATCCGTATCACATAAGTGGGGGTGGGAGGTTTGCATGCCAACTCTTAAATTATCAATACTAGAAAACGTGAATTGGTCACGTGTACCTTGAACTAAAGAACACAGTTCCATTACTGTCAATGCGCATCAGGTGATTGGGGGTGGTAATGGAGTGAAATCTCGCGCTCTTCTCGTTGGAAAAGAACAAGTCTGGCACCCACACGTCATTCACTTTCTTAGGGTCTAAATTGATCTCCGAGATATTGTAGATTTCAGGGTCGAAACTTAACCTAGAATCTGTCCACGTTCGTCTTAGGAATATGTTCATAGAATAATCCTGGAAAAAAATATGCACATTAAGTTAATTAAAACTTCCCTCAGAAGAGTTAGGTAGGCAATACGAAAGTAAAACTGTCTGCGGACAAAAAGATTCGGTAACAGAGAAAACGATTGGCAACAGAAAAGAAAATTATAGTAATGCATTTATATTATCTAATATAATCTGATGAAAAGGAACAATTTTTATGGCTATTCATTTCGGTTTCTGCGGTTGGCTAACAGTCTGTTGTCTACTTATACAATATGTGCACTTGAGATACCAGACATGTCTGGGCCCACAATGAGTTTACCGTATTGGTAACTAAGGATCCTAGATTTATGTTTTCCTATTTAGACCATTTTATTACCCGGCCCATGGTTAACTTGCAACACAGCTGAAATATTGCCTATTTCACGACTACTTAGTTATTTCGGACAGTTTCTTCGGACATAAATACTGTTGCGGTCATTCTCTAGCCAATCCACCTGTCCATCTGAAGGCCATGCATCCTCGCTTACTGCCTGGAGATGCAGATTCATGGTTTGCAAGGCAGGTGTAGAATGTCGAACTTCTGGTCAGTTATACATATGTTTGTAGATACAGCTAAGTAAATAAAGCACGGTATGAGATAAATCAATACTGATTGAATACTTGGAATATTAGCCAAACTTACACCCCATTCTCATAGATTAGATCGACCTACATTGGATCGACCTAACTCCCTGGGGGTTCACGCTAAATAGCTGTCAGCCGGGCGAACACGAAAGTTAATTACCCCTTAAAGCTTGTAGTAGGCGGGGACGGACACTTAAGGGGGATTATCTGACAGTAATCTAGTGAGACTCCCCGCGGTGATAGATCGATCTAAAAGTTGTGAGAACAGAGCCTTAATTATGAAATCCCTGGGAACTGCAGCTGCAATGTTTCTAAGATGATCTTAATATCACAGCCGATGATTGCGGACTTAGGCTTCGTTCACATGCAATGTCTATTTTCTATTTTCTATTTTCGGTATGTCTTATGATCACGGTCTGTCCACTGAATATCCCGCGGCGTAATTACTGGCAGCGCGAGCCAGTTACTATAAGTTACTATAAGTAACTGGCTCGCGCTGCCAGTAATTACGCGGCGGGATATTCAGTGCACAGACCGTGATCATAAGACATACCGAAAATAGAAAATAGAAAATAGAAAATAGACATTGCATGTGAACGAAGCCTAAATTTGGCCAGTAAGAAAAGAGATAAACAATTTTAAGTAAATACAGTACACTGTAGCTGTGTATTACTGTAGCCAACACACACATTCAGAGAATGTTTTTTAACATATCGAACGTGCAATTATGTAGTTCCAGGGGCGTTTTTGTTCCTACGTTCCAATTACCTTTAAGTCAGATGAGAGTTAGAAGTTGTTTTTCAGTTCTAAAGAGGGAACTTCGACAGGTATTTACGAAATGATTGTTACCAGGCATACTTCATAGATTTTACTGACAGTCCTGTTCTGTCGTTTCTTGTGTTAGGTCAGAGGGAATGTAAATTTCGGATTAAGGGATTTTTCATTCCAAAGAGCAACTATCAGTAACAACAGTTCGGCATTGTTTGTTTATTAAAAAGGCCTCTACAACGTTATCTTTTTTCATTTATATTATTTTATTTATTTATTTATTCATTCATTTTTTTTTTTTTTTTGGTTTATTTATTTATCTATATGTCTTTTTTATTATTCTTTAATCTACTTATTTATTTATTGTTTTTGTTTGTTTATTTGTTTGTTTGTTTGTTTGTTTGCTTTTTCATTTTGTGGTGCAATTCAGAATCTTGTCGACAAAAATGTGAAACATGCCTTTTCTTCAATAGTTTGTCTTCCGGATGTTTTATCTCCGGAAAAAAGGGATAATCAAAAAAAGCAGGCAGCTTTTTTGTTCTCCACGTGCTCCTCTACAATCAAGAAAAAAGTCAGGGTTGTACAGTATTTCAAACGGCCAACAAATTACTTGAGACCGTTAATGAGTCCGTTCCCTATATGAAATGTGAGCTTGGGCCAGAACCCAGGTGATAAAAAACAACCTACTCAGCTTGTTATCACTCGCCCGTATCAAGGGTCTCTTGTAATGGTTTGCCATCTATGCAAACAACTCTTCGCCATGTTTTTCACAAACACGAAAATACAATTTCAAAGAAATACATCTGTATGCAACAGGCATCTCTGTCGTGAATAAATCATGAAGTTGTTCATCTGATTAAAAACATTACATGACAAGAAACAAGTTGGTTTATTTTAGATATTAAATGGATATGTGAACACAAAGGAGGAGGAGAAATCCCAAAATCCCAATTTCTTCCGAGAGTTAGATAATCCCCTACAGTAAGTTAGCACTTATCAGAGCCTTAGGCTGCATTCATAACACCAGACTAACAGATCCTCGGATCAAATGTGGCCGACCCACCTGAATGTGCTTGGTGCATAATACCTGCGGAAAATCTATTCATTGTCTATTAGAGAATTACGCAGTAAGCTTTTAACTGGGTCGCCATATTTGATCCGCGGATCCGTAAGTCCGCTGTTGTGAATGTGGCCTCAGAGTGTGTTCAGAACAAGTTGATCCGAGGACTAACAGGGGATTACGCGGCTTGCTTTTTTAAAAGCTTAAAAGTCATATTTAGGTCGCGGATCAGTAAGTCCGTGGATCATCTGTTCTGAACGCGCTCTGAGTGAGACCACCATGTAAAAAGCTGCTGTTCTTTCCACTGGTAATGTTTACCAGAAGAAAAGGTTTCATGTGGTATAAGGGAATACGCAATGTAAACGAAAAAAAGTTCACGGAGAATGGAAAAATAAATAATGGTCTCCTTCCACTCTGCCACTTGGTTGCCAGGTGGAAGTAAAAGGTTTGAATGGATTGTTTATCAACAAATTGTCTTTAACTTCATCTTTTACACGAATACTAGTTATCTATTTTACTTAAAATTCACTCTTTCAAAACATTATCACTCACATTTTTTATGGAAATGGAGTCGTCCCATATTTTTCATTTCCTTCCTGAAATTACTTACCATACTCAGCTCGTTAATAGAATCAAAGTTATTCACGAATATTTCAATTTGAACTTCAACCGGGTAATCTGAAAAACAGCAAAACAGCAAAGTTCGTTTTACATCACGGTGAAGAATGTCACTATAAAATATTTATCAAGTTGAAGATGTTAATATGTTCATTTATACATAAATATGGATTATGAATCCTATATGAAACCACGACTACCCGAGGTTGAATGGTTAAAAAAACAAATATCTTATTCTGGAAGAAGCAAACAGAAAATTGGCATAAAGTAATGCGACTAAGGATTGTTCGTGTCTTCGTTTTAGCTTCCACGATCAGTAAAATATGAAGTTATTAAGCAGCATACCAACCTCATCGTGTGTCCGATATATAAGGCATCAACAAGAACTGGGCAACATGTCATCATTAAAATTTACGTCTCTAAGATCTAAATTATTTTTTTCATACCTGAGTTTATATTTGGTGGTAAACTGGCATCATACCCATTAAATAATTCTGTCAGAAGGCTGGACCTGAAAACACATGTAACAGTGGACTTATGTTGACTTACTATCTCAATTATCATTTCAAGATTGTTGACAGATATTTCTAGATATTAATTGGGTCCTTACACAAAAAAGTTAATTTCTAAGTCACGTCGGTGACGCACACATATTGTGTAATATTTGAATAATCCTCACTGCCGCAATCTTTTCTCTAATACGTATTACATGTATTATAACTCCCAATATGTAAATAAATCAACAGTGATTAAAAGTTATATAATTGTTGTGTAAATAATATAATATAATAAATATATAAAAGAATATAATATGATATAATATAATATAATATAATATAATATAATATAATATAATATAATATAATATAATATAATATAATAATGACACTGATAAGATTCAAATATATTCACTTTTGTTTTGCAAGATGGCCAAACTGTCAAACGTAAACATATAATACAAAGAAACTGAGACAGGCACTTTGAATCAGTTCACCTCTCAAGGAGATGAATCGACTTATCTCACTGGCAATCTTAATACGCTGTCTCATTGCGTTTAGCTCGCCATAGGGGCCACATCTAATCCTTCTGTTGCCCCATCCACGGCCAGTGTAATACAGGTAAGTTGCATGCCAGCCGATTGGCTTCCTAAGGTGAACTAAGCGTAATCAGACGACCTGCTTAAATGGACCTTACTAAGATAGACCTGCCCATCTAAACTGGAAACTCATGACTCATGACCCATTCTGTTCTATACATGATTTAGCTGGATGAGAACTGGTATATATAGGAAGCAACTACTAGTAAATGTTGCAAAATAACAGTGAAGGTCAATTTAATCTATAACAACCAAACGTAAGTTTTGATGGATCCCGGACTCGACATTCATGTAATATAAATAGAAACGCTGTCCATAATCAGAGAATGGGCTAAATTACTAGTGACATACAGTAAATGAGCAAGCAAATCTAATAAAATATAAAGATGGAATAGCCACTGCAACTTTTTTTTTTTTTTTTGTGAACACAGATGTGCAGTTATCTAAAAGTCCCATTTGAAGCAGATGCTGTAATGCGCGCTATGAGCGAAAGACCCTCAGAATTATTCCCCTGGTGAGTTCTTGGTTAGAGAGTTTTAAACAAATTACCAGAAATAGCGTACCGGGGATGTTATACTAGTGTTGCAGGTCAAGGCTCACAGCTATAGTACAGCTGAGTAAAACTACGTCGTACATTTTTTTTTATATATTACCTACACCCCTCCCCCTTGTCTCTATAAAATGTGCACATAGTTACAACCTATTAATTTACCGAACGCAGAGCACGCAGTGCTGAAAGGTGTATAATAGCAAACTGGACTTGATACAATCCAGGTACTCTATGTCCAGAAATATTGGCCATTGGGTAAATGTTTATAAAAGAATAAATATATATGACCCCTGCTTAAGATGGCGCTTGCTAAGACCGCATAGGTGTGCTGCACCTGGTGTAAGTGCCATAAGCCTTGTTTAAAAGTGGAACATCAAGCTGCGCTGGTTTACCGAGTCAATCTGTTCGCCACCCTCCACCCCCCACCCCCCAAACACACACACACTCATCTAATAACCATGATTTACCAGGCACCACCCACTTTGCAAACGAGTTTGGTTTCTATTGAGCGTACAAATCAGCCGGCAGATGAGTCTGGTTCGCTCTACTTGCTGTGGCACATATAGAGTAGGCCCCATGACAAGGAGACCACATGCTCTGGCCGCCACTTGAATGGAGCGCCATGTAAAGGCGTAGTTAGTTTTTACAAAATCAGAACCGTAGCTGATATTTTCCATAGATG
>NW_019775712.1:48046-100281 GCF_001039355.2 Lingula anatina | reverse complement strand
TATACTATTTTAGAGGCCCCTGATATCAGAGGGTAAAAAGTGCCAGGCTCATGTAATGGTCTTAGTGTTCGATGAATTCAATATCTTTTTTTTTTTTTTTTTTGGGGGGGGGGGGGGGGGGGGGGAGGGGGGTTCGAAAGAACCATCCTTTTTGACAGGAAAATGTCCCCTCTGGATAAAATTTTGTCTAGGTACACGAAGGTTTCATGGTAAAAGGTCCACTTTTCCAGAAAAAGACCCCCCCCCCTTTTTGTAATTGTAATTACCCATTTTGTAATTGTTGGCTACAGGCCTGCCTCTTATATGCGGCAAGACCCCCCTCCTCCCTCCACACACACACACACACACACACACACACACACAGAAAAGACCCACAAATCCACATTCCATATATATCATCCACGGAAACATCTCATTTCACCGACACTAGTTACTGCACCAGAAAATGGCACGTGCCCACAGGGCGGTAATAGGGACATGAGGGGCAGGACCCACACTTAGACCCCATTCCCACAGATTTTAGATCGATCAATCCCTGTGGGGAGTCTCACTAGATTACTGTCAGTTTAGTCGGCTTAAATGTCTGTCCCGCCTACTAAAAGCTGTAAGGGGACAGCAATTTAGCGTGAACCCCCAGGGAGTTAGGTGGATCGAGATGGATCGATCTAAATATATGGGAATGCACTCTTAGACTGATGGAAAAGCATGTTTCTTTTATATATTGCACTGTAATTCCGCAAACGATCGGTTCATGGACCAATACGTCTTCAGAATCTATATCTCATAGGCATAACTTGTAATTAAATAGTCTGGGGAAAATTACATAAATTTTGGCTTTAAGGCAACCAGGTTGCAATCACCTATCCTGCCAATCTCATTCCAGGCAGGTGCCACGACCTTTACTCTGATCTCGTCGAATGGAACACGCACCCGGAATATCAGTGAACACGAGGCAAGTTCTGCTCTATGCGAGGTATGCAATGATGTGCACAATCGTAGATGGAAGCAAAGATAGCAATTTTAATTTCCTACTAAAAAATGCCTGCTAGTGTCATCGGCTCGAAAGTGGATCGAGTTTATTTGTGATTCATTGATGGGAAAATACACGTTTAAAAGGTGATCAATAACAGTAATATTTGTAACGCAGCAGGAAGAACCAACGAAGTGCAAGGCTCGCTAAGCTGAGTGAAGGCATTACATTTATAACGTTTTTTTTTTCTAGGTATCAAATTATTACAGTATTATTACAGTATTATTACAGTATTGGAAGGAAAGAAAAATACATGTTGACATTGGCCATCGATGCAGAAGTGTAGAAAAAAACCGTATCTGTACAGTATTTCGCCCTGTATACCTGTACCTAAGACTAAATGAACCGGTTGCCTGCTGTGGTATTTCCGCTAAAGACCCTTAGCCAACACGAACAGACATGAAAAACGGTTGTAGATATAAAAAAACAACAAAATGTTAGGCATCGATCATATAAATTCAATTGACTTTTTCTATCCATCGATTTACGGAAGACCACCCCTGTGTTGATGCGAAAACGTTGATCAACACACTACGCTGTAGTCAGGAAGGCCGGGAAAACACTAGGTGGACATGAAATACTACTTGGACATCATCCCATCTTGAAAAATAGAAAAAAGTAACATGAAACGGGTGCACACAATAAACACACACACACACACACACACACACACAGTTGGCATTATTTTGATTAGCTCCATTAATATATTCTGTACACATGTACCTCCACAAGCAAGAAAAAAGAGGAAAAGAGAGAGTCCGAGAGAGAGAGAGAGAGAGAGAGAGAGAGAGAGAGAGAGAGATACATCAAGATAAGATTCAACCAACTTTAATAACGAGTAATAACGAGTACTGAATGGACATGCCCAGTCTGGTATTAAATTGATTTAAATGTCAATTTAAAATATAAAAAACATCCATTAAAGTATACATTTGGATAGCTTTTAAATATCAACAATGTAATTGTCTTGAGTCTAGCAATTTATGTTCCTAGACACAAAAGTCAATCAATTTTCCTTTCCTTTGATACTAAGAGGTTAGGAATGTTTTATGGACCACCCGGTAAATCAAGGGCCCCTTTAGACTATTCTAAATTTAGAAGAATAAAAGGCAACGACCTTAAAGCAAATTCTGACTCTGCACTTACCCTCTACCAGGGCGACAGGCTGATTTTTCACCAGATATCCACAGATATGTCTTTAGATAAATAGACAGTCATGTCATTATCTGCTTTTTGAAAATTTTCCAATAATATCTGCCACCCTGGTAGAGGGTACTCTGCACTGGCAATACCATACAATTTAACAACAGTCCTATATATAGTAACCTTGGTGGATAATTTTCGAACAAAATATTAACATATTATTATTATTCCACATAAAACAATAATAATACTTCATCAATTTTGAATTTTTTTATATAGGCATCTCCGAGAAATCGGGTGAACCATCTTACCATCTGGAAGCATGTTTTACCATCTTTCATCAACTACACAGCACTGTACCTTTCGCAATATTTAGTAAATAATAAAATATTCCCAGGTTACTTGAATTGTTCAACAAATGTCACCAGTATTTATCCACCACTCACCTGGAGGCTTTGGACTCTGAAATTGTCAAATGGATTAACACCAAAATCAAAAACAACGCCGTGGACTTGAGATCCATTCTTCTTTCTTTGGTGCTCGCACTCTGACTTAGCCAAGTCTTCCCGTATTCTATCTATACCACTGACACATTTGCCAGAACCCTAGCATAGTATACCATTGGGTTCCTCTCGCTCTGAGAGAGAGGCATTGTGACTCGCGCAGTGTAGATTTAACCACTGAGTATCCAGTGATTTATAGCAGAGGCGTCAGAGCAGTATTGAGGAGGGGGGGGGGGGGGCTAGCCACCTCCCGTGTTTTTAACATTATCAGTCATAAGCGTGGGAAGAAGCGGGATGGGGGAACCCACGCTCCGGAAGGCAGGACATGCTTTGATACCCTGCCCCACCCCCAAGGATTTAAGGAGCTAAGAGGACCCCACCCCACTCCACCCACCCCCTGAATGAGGGGGTTCCAACCCCAGGGATGTAAAGGGGCTGCGGATACCCCACCCCCACCGCTATGTTTTCTGAATGCTTATCCCCCTCTCCCCCCAAAAAACACACATGGACACATACACACACACATTTCGCCTTCGTTTTCTTCATCACGTGCAGCACGCATTCACGATGCTAGCTAAACCCTGGTCCCATAACCCATACTGTTATAATATATCTGTCTGATAGAATTTTCTTATTTTTTTACTCGTATATTTGTCAATATTTCATCCATATAAGGATTTTAAAAATGATACGTGCCCATGTTAGTGTTGTCGCCAAGGGGATTTGGATTTTGGGTTCAATTACGACAGAACCCTATAGGGAATTTTATTGCTTTTGCACATCTTTTCAATTTTCCTGACAGATGAAATGTTTAATAGTCCATATTCCTAAATATGGACTTTAGTTCATATGGCCAACTTAATAATGATGGGTATCCATGTAAATGCACAGCATACAACTTGGCTATTATTCAGCTTATTTGGTTTCAGAGTGCGATGTTTTGTTTTGAAAGGACTTTCGCACAATTCAATCGACTTTCTTTTTTTTTTTTTTTTTTTTGACACGTCATCCTTCACATTTTTACATTTTCACATTTCACAGTTTGCTGGCTATTTATCGACTTAAAGGCAGCCATGTTATAATTACCAAGAAAAACAAGCAGGAAAGTAACCGAGGTATATATGAGTCATATTCTGCTTGAACATTTCTGAAAAAAATCCCTGAAGAAGGCCTAGAGGCCGACAGCTTGGTTTAGATATTACATCTTTATAGTAGATCTTCATAGATGCATCAGTATAATAACCCAATTGCTTCTTAAAGTTCTATACAGTGATTTGATGTGAATCTTCAATGTAAACTTTTTAAAACGTTAAACACATTTTATTTATGCTAATAAAGAACACGCATGGGCACACCGCGACAGTCTGAAGCTATCGATCTACGTAGATCTACCCAACTCAGTGCAATCAGATTTACACGCCTCCTCCTAGCGTTGAAAAAATACAGAATGGAGATTGTGATTGTACGAGTACGTAGGAAACAAAAAGAAGCGTGTTAATCTGTTTATCTGATTGCATTCAGCGAGAGTCCCCGCGGAGTTGGATTGATCTAAGTAGAAGGATAGTTTTATTGGGAATATTCCATGGCTAAGAACTATAGTTAATAATACAATGAGATGTGGCACAAGATATTCTTTTCAAATCGGAACCTATACACGGGTTCCATTATGCTCCATATCCTGTATATACCCAATAAGAAAAAGTAACGGACTTACTTTGTCCGCTGATTTTGTTATATATGGATAATGTCACAACAGGCACGCGAGCGGAAAAACACACACGCACATGCGCGCGCTCATACACATACACATACACACGCACACAAACACACACATACATTCACACACGTTTAATATTCTTGCGTTCTTACGAGCCTCCTTCGAGATAAAACATTTTGTCTTAAGCAGGGTGACATCCAATTTTTCAAGTAATACATTTGGGGGGATGGGCACTGATTCAACCAATGGCAATTATAACTGTAATACGGATTTTGACTAAAGATCACTATAAATTTTCAGGAAATTGTGGTAGCTGAGATCAACATTTTCAGTTTGATGTTATGGTGCCATGATATTTTATACATTTCGTTGTCTTTAATTCAGGTAAGAATTCAAGAGGGGGGGGGGGAATCAAGATCAGATTCATTCCATTGGTGGGCAGTTAGAGTGATGTATAAATAAAAATATGACTCATTTACAGGTACGAATATCCTCACTTGATGGCCCTAAGTTAGATACCATACCAATGAGCCTGCCCATAAGCACCTTTTACCTTTAGTTTATAGTTAACGGCACTGATAGATTAATTTAAAGGTTGAGTAAATTAGTAAACATTCCCAACATGACAGTAAAATAAACCAACAATATATTTACAAATGCGAAGCAATGTTTCTTAAACGGGAATAAGACTCACATTAAAACCTCTCAAGAGTTGTTCACAGTAATATCTTTGTTTTTCATCCAAAAATTGTATTGATCCATGTCTAACATTAAGCCGTGCAAAGGTTTAAAAAACCCGAACAAAATTCAATTAACTACAGTAATATCAGCTTCGATGAAAATAAATTTCTCTGATTACAGCACCTTGAATGATGTGTAGATTTTACTTTTGAGGGAAGCCCTCTCTCTCTCTCTCTCTCTCTCTCTCTCTCTCTCTCTCTCTCTCTGTGTGTGTGTGTGTGTGTGTGTGTGTGTGTGTGCATGCGTCCAACTAATGCAGAATAGTCATCCTTTCTTCAGCCCATATTTGGAATCGGGACAATTTAAAATAAAATAAAAACGTGTATCGCCTCCAGAAAAAGTCATTTTTCTTTACTGGACCCTTTAAACTTGTTAATAACAAAGTATTTTGTTATCACGTTATAGACACGCTGAAAAAAATTAGCAAAAGAATTAGTTTTGAAAACGGAAGGCCCTTTAATTATATATATACTCTTAAAATGTTATATTTTTAATGGAAATTGATGGGCACTCATAGGTTTGCCTTTGAATAAACTATACCAATATCTGGAGATAGCGAGCATTCTCTCGGCGTACTTCCATCATAAGATGATTGACGTTTGTTTATATAACCGCCAATCAAACTGTCATCACTTGACAGCAGCTGTCAAAACTTAATGAGTTTGATTGGCACCTTGTCAATCAAAGGCTGTAAGAAGCTGGAATTTCACGTGTTAGACGACCATTGTGCTCAACTGTGTAATGATGTGATTGACGTTCGTTTATATAACTGTCAATCAAAGTCGCGTTTATTTGACAGCTTTCGTCAAAGTTGAATAAAACTGTATGAATTTGATTGAGAGCTGTCAATCACAAGACGTATTGTAACTCGAGGTAGAAAATATATTTTAAATTTTTTTGCATTTCTCTAAGAAAGAGTCTCGATAGATACGTTTGAAAAGGTAACGCGCTCTAATACGTTTACGTCCCTATACATTTACGTACTCGTATTTTAAGACCAGATACCGATAAATCCACTTGCCGCCTTATCCCCTTGAGAAGCACTTTAACCGAAGTAATTTCTTAGAATTGTCTACGGTCCTTGTTTGAAAAGGACGGGGAAAACTAAACCAGCAATTTGACTACATAACATTGGAGAAAGATAGTAACGTTTTTTTTACAGGTGCTAGTACTAAAAACCCAGTCGTAAATGTATTATTTTATTTTCTTGAAATGATATGAAATGGCTATATGGGCCATTACAAGAATAATGGCTAATTTTGAATAAACTCAGAAATTTTGTAAAAATGGAAGGAATGTAAAGGTCATGTATTATCCCTCCAGGTGGTGATGCCGTACGGTCGGGTTTGGCAAAAACTGCTCAGGTAAAATATAGTGGACCATACAGCCAGTGACCTTCGTAAGGTCGTTTTATTTGGGGGTGGATTAGGGTTCGGGATCTTTCTTTTGCAGGTATATTTTGAAAGATGTTGGACACAAATGAATGCGACCCATATATTTTAATTTCAGTAAATTGTAAACCGAGTTTCACCGGTGAGATAATGGTGACTGCTGAATATAAAAGGCGCTCACTTCATCCTGGTCCCCCTTTAATCTAATTGAATCTCCAACCAAGAAAGAGATGTCATTTCTTCGGTTTTTAGTGAGCAGGAAGTGGATGCAATGTGGCCTGGATACTAAGTATACGAATATTTTAATTATAACAGATTCGATGTAATGTTTTAAGATAATAGTGGTGGTACATGTAGATGTTGTGCTTCTTAAAAAGCTTTTTGATGCGTTCATGCTGAAAACTAGTTTTGGCCATTCACCGATATTTGCCCACACGTAAGATTTTGCTTCGTCCGTCACGCCGTCACCTTATCACGTAACAATTGCAATTCTTTGGGTATAGTGTAAAAAATCAGTAACAGTTAAAGTTTAACGTGGGAAAATGTTGTGGAATGGCCCGCTTGACAGCCTAGATTTCCGCATGTTCATGTGCATTGAGCGGTTGGTAGAGTAATTTAAGTACATATGAAAGGTATTCCAGCATACTTCTGTTTCAACTTTTGGCACGATTTCACAAATTAAGTTGTATTATTTCAATTTGTCAAATTCTATCTGTACTACAGGTTTCTCCGTGACGAGTTATATATTCTTTCAGGTATATGGGCGACATGCTGTTTGAAACGGATTTTGATCGTATTGTCAAGGGCTTGCTACACGCTTTTAATTCAAACGCTCTGTCAAAGGACATTTTTATATGCTTTCAAAGCAAATAATGAATGAGCTTCAAACCATTTATTAAAACTAATTATAGATGTAAAATCATACTTGTGCTTAAAATATTTTCTTTATTATGTGATATCACGAATTTAACGTTTTTGCAAATAAGATATTGAATGCTTTTTAAAACAGTGTGAACATCAGTAACAAAACTGGCTGTGATTCTATAAAGAATCAGCTATCTTTTTTTTCACATCATTCCCTCAAATTTGCAGGGCTGACATTTGTGAAATGGTACTATTTCCGGCATTTTAGTTCTAATGCGAATAAAATGCATTATAAAGGAAAGCGTTTTGCTGGGACAGAAAAATGGTTTGAAGTTCAATTTGACACTTTCGTCATTAGACAAAAGAAAGATCATTTAAAGTTGAAGCAATTTATCAAAATGGTCAAGCGTCTTTGAGTCTTTGGTAGTGTAAATTTGCATATTTTCACCTTAACGTTTTTTTTATATATAATAGTTAACATTTTTCACTTTAATATGTAGCGGAGAGAAAGAATTCATATAATTCTAGATTACATATGCCATGCGATGTCCGTATATGGTGCTCGTGTACTGCCCGTATATCCCTTTTCGTTCTGCCTCTTGGCGGAGGCAGGCGGTGGCCGTGCGAAACGGTCTCCGTAGCCTCTTCGATTTTTTCAAGCTTAAACTTCAGACAATTTTTAAATGGCATTGCACAGTCCCCATACGCTCATTGTTCAGTGGAATTGTTGGTCTTTTTCTCTTCCTCCCTGGCGTATTGGGAGGTATAACGATGGTTAAGAAGTTTTAAACTTAGTGTAATTTATAAATTCGAAATTGAGATTTTCCTTAACCTGACCTCATGGGCGAAAAATTCGTAGGGGGCTGCGCCGACAACGTATTGAAGCCGCAAGGAAGAGCAAGTGCACCGAGACTGACAGGGCTCCGCACGATCACTTTTCAACCGAAAAACCCGACTTTTTACCCACGTGACCTCAAAGTCATTACAGAGAAATGGTACGGCACCCGCACGTAATGTTAACGCATTCGCCGTAGCCCGTAACTACTTACAATATCAAAAAATAGTCCGGAAATCGTATACGATTTCATCAGGCGGAATCCATGGCAAATGTAATCAGTGAGATAAAGAAATAGCCTCAAGTTTTTGGTCTTATGAATACATTTAAGTAGACCCATTCTTTTATTCATTTAAATGACGAATTGACAAGTATATATTAAGTGATAAGCTATATGATGATGGTTATTGTTTGTTTTTAAATTACGAGCATTTTACTCGTCAGTTTGCACCAAGCATATAAGAAACTGTCACTCTCTTTGAACGTAATAAATCCAATTATTTATTGTAAAGACAAAGAACTCGGGTAAGGCTTTTATATAGCAAAAGTTAAATGAAGCAGCATTAATAAAGGTCCTGGAAACTTTTACAATTTCCAATTATCACAGTTGAGAAAATTACGGCATTTAAAGAAAAGATCGAGTTCAAAATTTATTTTCTATAGTCGTCATGCTCCCTGTCTCCATTGAGAATTAAAAACGAGAACCTTGGAACTCGTATTTGGTGTAACTCGGTACGAAAAACATGGTGAAATTTCCAGGAAAGTTGAATGTTTGCCATATAAAAGTCTCAATTTCAATATGTGCCTCTCGCGTTTGTTTTACTTTTGAATCTGGGAAAAGGGTTGATCATCTCTTCAAATTTGCTGTTCCTGCTTCTCTTGATTAAGATACCCCATTATGGGGGGTCGGTGAATCCAGGTCCACCATTGTTTTTTAAGGAAGAATTGTGTGAATGTCCTTGTATTTTAAATTACTTTCTTTGATATCAATTAAGATAAAATATAAGGCAAGCAATGTAGTTGATATTTTATTTGTCAAGTGAAATAAGGTTTGTAACTTGTAAGATATTCAGATATTATTGTATTACATACTCAAACATTCAACATTGTATTCATTAAAATATTAAGAACTGTTTTTACAGTTAGAAAATTTAACATACATGAATACATAACTGTACTGTATAAGCTGATATTTGTTCGTCTTTAATAAAAAGCCTTTTCAAATATTCAAAAGTTTTATTTTCTCTAACTTTTGCATAGCAAAGGGGTAAACTGGGATCGGGATTCAATTTCTTTCTTGGGTAAGTGGAAATTCGGTGTACTATAGAAGGACTATAAATTTTTTCCTTTGGTTACTATAAAACGAAAGTCTATCCGAGGAGGGTGGGTGGGAATACTTGGAGGAGTAGGTAGCGCGCTTGCCTCCTAACCAGAAGGTCCCCGAGTTCGATTTCGGGTGTTACTAGGTCCCAGCAAATTACCTTTTGCTAAAAAAAATCCATATGAGCAATTTAAACGACTAATTTAATAGACAAATGATTTATTTCAACGTGAGCAGAAAGTACAAAGTATTTATAAAAACTCAAAAATACACTAAATATATATACAATCAGTGTTACAATAACAAATTAATAATTATACTCACGTTGGTCAAGTCAAAATGACAACACGTGATAATAAAACAATGTATGGTAACACAATGTTAACTACAAAAGGATACCTTACAGAACTTGCAACAATTATAAAAGAGAAGTTTATAACATCTTTAGGGTTTTGGCCAGAATTGAAAGACAAGGCAAACTGAATAATAAACCCTCTATTACTCTACAACTTTCGTTCAAAGTTGACGTTCATGTATTTGTATTATAATTGATTGCAAATTCCGCAGTGTGAACGATATCGCATTTCAAAATGGTGTTCAGTATTCAAGAAACACTAAATAAACTTTCAGGATATGTGGGACTGGCAACTATCAGCCAATAACGAAGTCAATAACCCACGGATCCCGACCAAAAAAATTAATTAAGTACTAGGTACAAGACCAGTCTTACTGAATAATACGCTCACCTGCAAATTTTTTGTCAAACTTTAAGAAAAAGAAAATGCTACGAAAAAAATTGAATTTGTAAAATGATTCAGCCAATTCCAAGTAACTGACCAAATTGTAACAAAGGCTAAACAATACTGTACCAAATATATAAAATGTTAATGTGATTTTCCTAAAACGTTTCCGTAAATTGCCCCTAAGATATTAACATTTTATTTGGATTAAATTGACAAAAGTTAACAACCTATAAAACATCACCGAAATAATTGAGAATACTCGCCCCCCCCCCAAAAAAAAAAAAAACTAATTAATTTGATAAGAATTTTTAATAAAATTTAAATATAAACGCCAGTCCTACATAGATCTTTTCAAAAAAAATACCAAAATAAAATAGTTTCTATATTCGCTGTTATTTTTCTAGATAAACATTTTCCATTTCTACTCTGTGATATTTGCAAAAAGTCCTGGACAACAAAAACATAGGCTCAATGCTGGGAAAGACCAAACAATTTTTCTTTTGTTTTCAACATATTACCCGCTACAGCAATAATAATAATATTAATATCGGACATTTAGCTCTTTTCCAACCCCTGCTTTCATTTTTTTTATATACAAACATTTTCGACACCTTCCCAGCACTGAACATATGGCTGCATTACTTATTACAGTACACTTACACTACACCACCAAAATACTGAATACGCTACAACCACATATTCACTATACAGTATTATGAAGGTTGTTCGATACATGTGGGTAATTGTACAATAACGTGGGTACATTTTTGTCACTTTTATAATGCTGTAATTCCCAGAGTGTTTTGAAGTTTTAATGGCCTTACATCTCGCCTTCTCCTTCAACTGAACGCACAAAATGTGCGCATCGAAAAAATTCCTACTTGTATTAAACGTTATGGAGTAAAGATATTTCTTCTTTCTAGAAATAAACGTCATCATTATTAACATTTGAATTTAATTTAAAATGAACAAACAATTAAAAATTTATCCAAAATACTGCCAAAGTGAAAACCGGACGTACATGTGTACTAGCATAGTACTCTAGCCGAACATTTGTTATTAGTGATAATATTTAATGTTTTAGTTCTGAGATCTGACGAAAACTCATTCGGGACCCAAGTGAATAAACAAATGAACAACAAAAACACCATGAAAGGATAATGCGACTTGGGAGCATATGTATAGTATTCAACCAGCGTATAGCTTTAGTAGCTTTAGTTCATTTCTTTTTTCCCCTTATTTCTGTCAAAATTCCATGAACAAAATGCTAGTTGCATTAAAACCAACTTCGACAAGCGAGACAATCTTGGCTTGGGTGCGCATGATGTCGAACATGAATCTGGTGTCTTTGATGGAGGACTCCAGTATCCTTGTGAACCGTAGGTAAGAGTCACTGAAATGAAACAATGATAAACACATTCACGATTTGATGTTTAAGGACTTGATAAAGCAAAATAATCCTTTGAGCAATCCACACTGGTATGCAACATAGTATATTAATAAATCATTATCCAACTTTAAAATCATGAGTGCATTGAACCAACACGTTCTATACAACCACACACTTTATACAATAATATAATTTCCATTCATTTATATAATATATATAGGCCTATGCAATGTTACACGACAACATACTGTATTAAAACATTGATTGATACTAATTGATACAAGATCGATACTAAAAGAGAGTTGTATAAGAGAGGTCGGATTGCACAGATGTTCACGGAAGTTAATTGCAATTAATTAAAACATTTGGCAGAATGATCTAGTTCACATAAGAGAAAAGAACGAAATAATCATAATCGAGACACGTGATCAATGACGGATCCAGGATTTTGGTGGGGAGGTCTAGGATAACATAACCGTCTTTGTTAGAAAAATATAAAACGAAAGAAGAGAACAATTTTACTGTAATTTGTAGAGCACAACGGTGCGAATGGGGATTTCGTTTCGTTCGTTAGATTGGTTTTGGAGGAGGGAGAAAGGGTCCCTTCGAAGCTCAACAAAAAAATAATTATAATAATTTCAAAACATGTTAGAATAATATATATATATAATATATATATATATATATATATATATATATATATATAACTAAAAAAAAGAGGAGACGGATTTACATGTGGTGCTCGCCAAACACGTAGTGTAAACACCCGGTTGGACGATGAAAAATAAAATCTAGGGAGTTAGTTACTCTGTTAATAGATTTGTCTCGTTTCGTTCATAAGAATCAAGCAAATCTATTTGCTATCGTCTGATTCTGTATCTAGAAAGATTTGTTTGCAGTTAGTGAACTTTAATAACAGGCTATATTTGATACTTAAAATACAAACTGCTACTGTCAGCAATACAGAGGTAGTGGCTTGTGAAGTTACCTGCTCAATTATCTTACGTTGTACTGGCAAAGTTTTGAACCTTGGACCTCTGGAATAGGTCATTTCTTCTTTCATCTTTCTAGGCGAATGCGCTCCCTCTGGATAAGTAAGAGATAATAAATCATTTACTTTCAAAATGATTTTCGACTTTTTAGTTAAACGGGGGAGAATCTTTCGTTTCAGTTAAAATCTCCCCATGGCCATTATGCCTGAAGTTCACCATGCTAATATTTGGCAAACTGCGTCCACGCAAAACAAACAAGGTTATCTTAGATCATCTGTGTGGTACTTACAACAGACTGTTGCAGTATTTCAGAGCCAAATTTTCGGACAATATGTGGAAATTGTAGCAATGTGGCATGAAACTTCCATATGCACCATTTCCTTCTGACCTTTGTCCTACCCGAACACCTCTCACAAAAATACTCACTTGATTTACATATTGGCGTTCTGCTCACCCATTTTTCGTACGAAAGCTTTGATTAAATATTTTGTCTTAATTTTATAATAAGAGAAAGTGAAACGGCTTCTAGATAAAGGCAAAAGTATTCACATTTTATCAGCCACTATAATTCTTGTTCAGTGATCAGCAATCAATCTTGCATAGATCGACTGAATAAACTCAATGAAAATCACGCGCGCGGGATTGTGTTAGAGAAGACATGATGCTACATTTACTACGTTACTGCAACAGGTTATTGTTCTTGCAATAATATTACAAAAAAATAAAAGCGAACACCTGACTGACAACAGTGACGCACAGATTTAGTGTAATATTTGCATAATAGTTTTATTCCACCTTTTATTCGTTGATGTCCTTCCGTGATATTGGAGAGCGTTATAATATAAAACAGAGAAAATAATGGGGCTAGGCAAAACGATGTAAATATTACACCAAATGTGTTTGTGACTGACGTGACTGAAGTATCACTTTTTGCGGAAAGAGAGACAGAAAGGGATGACACAGTAGCTTGTTTGGCTATTCTAATTTATGTATCATTTTGCCTTTTACACCATAATATGGATTTCAATCCATTTTACATGTACCAAGAGCTGTAGGCACGGTGGGGGTCATCCCCTACCCCTCCGCCACATATTTGTAGGCCTATTTGGCAAAAAAATTAATTTTCCCGGAGTAAACAACAATTTTCACATACTTACCCATGGTTAACGAATCCATTTCTACATTCAAAGTAAGTCCCTGTTTTTTTTTTTTTTTCTAAAAAGTTTTGTTTTATGTTATAAGCTCTTACAGAGTATAGCCATCTATGGAGCTCACGTGGTCTGCTCAGATATCAGAATAATAGCTATAACCGCCGTTTTTGTGGTAAAACAGAATATATTATGTTTCTATGAGTTGTTTACAATGTTTTTATTGTGAAACATAGATTTCACACGAAGAGTTATTATCGTTTTAATGGCCACCCTTGTCGGCATCATGTAAGCATTCGCCCAATTAAAGGTGCGTGACGAAAAGAGTTAATAAAATTAGTCAAATTAACTTCTCGCATATTGATTTCGATCTCAACATTTATAACAATTTCTATAATACTCTTTAATGAACTCATTGCTTGTGTGAAAAAAAGGACATAACCGCAATAATGACACGAGAAAATTCTGAAAGTTCAACGCCTCCCATCCACTCATTTATTCAACCAGTACGTGTAAAGTCCGTCTTGCAATAGGTGTCGCCACCTTATTATTATCGCAGTGCACGTGACATTTGGCGCCGTAGTTTGAATACCTCAGATAAACGTTCTCATTCCAGGAGGACGCACAGCGCGGGGACAGAGGCTGTCGAGAAGGAGACCGACAAGAGATTTGGTAAGCAAAAAGGGTGGCCAAGAAAGTCGCCTTAAAGCCAGCTGCTGCCGACCTCGGTCCGTGCCTTCAGTCTCCCTCCGGCCCCCGTCGCTACCACGCCCACTGCTGACACTGATCAGCCTGCCATGTTCTGCGACGATGACGAGTTTTTCTTCTACCACGCCTTTCGAAAATCATCGTATTCTTCACCCGACACGAGCCACATCTTTTGCAAGTGAGTTTAGTTTTGTTTGGGTATTTTTGAAGTTGATAATGCATCGTAATATCGGTGATAATGAAATAGTAAAATATTATACCTGTTAACTTCAATACATTATTTTCAGTTATAATGCATTGTACTAGTGTCAGGACATCGTTAGACTTGGATCGACATTTTTCTTTAGCACAAGTGTTATTTTTTATTATCAAAATCCAAAAATGGCAATTTCAGATACTTCGCTAGGGGTAGCTGTAAATTTGGGAATGATTGCTACTTCTCACACGATATAACTGACAAAAAGGTAAATACCATATTTATTATGTTCAACACTTTTCAGTGACTGCGGTGTAATGCACCTTCTTTTAATCAGAAAACCAAACTTGGTATTCTTAACATATAATTTTCTTTTTTCTTTGTATGTAGCTTTTGATTATATCCCCAAAGACTTTACAATCCCATGAGAATAATGATAAAAACACTTAAAATGCTGAAGCTGCTTGAGCCTTATAAAAAGAAAATGTCTTTTACAATCATATGTAGAGTATCACTGAGTTTAACTCAACATTGATTGTTATTTTTTACTACAAAAGATAAGCAGATTTTTTTATTTTTATTTTATTTATTTATTTATTTATTTATTTATTTATTTATTTATTTTATTATTATTTTTTTGTAAGTGAATGCATAATCATAAAGTTAAGAATATTGATTTGTTATTTATATATTTATATCATTTAGACTTTTAGCTGATTATTTTTGCTTTTAGCCTTGCAAAAATTACCTTCGAGATGGATCCTGTTCCTTTGGTGACAATTGCTGGTACAGGCACATTGGGTAAGCACTGTTTGAATGGCATTTGAGCCCTTTTAATTTTTCTTGGTGAAACTTCAACAGGTAAAGGGTGAAGCAAAGCAGGCATATTATGTGACCTTTATTGAGAAGTCATTGATTAATTGGCTAAATACAGGGACGCAGGGAGGCCGTCTTCTGGGTCTTCCGGAAGACGGTCAGCATTTTTCAAGTTGACGGGCATATTCTTTTTTTTCTATCGGAAGATTTGCAAATATATAACAAATATTTTTAATAAGTTAAAGGTTCAGCACGCGGTTGAAAGCGGTTTATTTGAACGGTAGCTGTAGAAAGGGGAGGGGGTAGAATTTCAAAGAACAAGCCTCGGTATTTTTCGATATACCAATGCACAATTTCTGAGTTCATAAGCAGTATTTCTCAAATATAATGAAGTCTATATATTTCACACAATAAGTCTTCTATTTGAAATAATATTCCCGACTTGGGAGAGTTTGTTTTGAGGGGAAATTATGCCAAAATAAGGTATTTGAAATTAGACATCAGTTGCAAACACATGCATATTTCACCGGATTTCATTTTTCTAAATTTGTGAATGTACAAGTAATTATATGAAAATAACTTTAATCAAACACTTTCTTTTATTCACTTAGCATTTTATTCAATATATTTTGATAGCATAAAAGCATCTTCAGTTTTGTGCTCTTAAATCTAAAAGAGAAAATGTTTATATGCCAGTTATGATAACTTTTTTCACATTTCCATCAAATTTGGAACATTTTTGTATTTCTTTGAAATTTTCCAAAATACTTATGTCTGACAAATTTGTTTGCAGCGTCTTTTAGTCTTTTAGAATGTGTTGCACGGCCTCGGTACAGAGATGAGCATCACTTCCGACCAGTTTATAACTCGAAGCAATCTAATTTGCATATAAGAGAAAAATACACCTTTTCTCTTGGTTTTGAGTTGTGTACACATTTTCCATTGTCCTCAGAAGAACTGTCCCCTTACCCTTACAAACTATGAAAGATGTGAAACGCGCTGTTTATTAATCACATCATTAAAATAAACTTTCATATTACAAGCGTGAATCCCGTCTCCACGCCCAAGTCATAAAATTGTTAAAAAAGCGCCGGATAACTGCACTTGCCAAAAGTAGGTCAATTGCCTGTATGAAAATCCCATGCGATTATCGATTTTTGGGGTAAGGGCGGTTTTTGGGGAGAGAATTATCAAGATGCCAACAATTTATTTATATAACAATTTATTTGGGACTCGTGGAACCACTTAAAAGCGCAGCACGTTGTAAATTTTTAAAGGGCTAAAAACTTCAGTCTTGCAACTTAAAAACTTAAAACTTAAAACTTTGCCGACATTCTGACAGAGATTTTATTTCATCTGTACCTCCCTAAAATGTTGTAGACCGCGTAAACTGTTTAGCTGTCGAGAAACGCGGAATATGATTCAGCAAACGATAGTGTTGAAGGAGCTAGGGGCAGGGCGGGTTGGATGTAGGGGGGGGGGGGGAGCTTACTCACGTAACTTTTTCCAGCCACTTCAGTCTTTAGAGCTGAAAGTAACAAGGCGTCGAGATGTCCATTTGTAATGGCTGAATATATATATGTGGAATAAATCATCAATTTTTACATGTAAAAAGGGGCGCCCAATTTTATACCGCATAAATGTATAGGTAACGAGTATGGGAATTGGTCATAAAATTTAATATTTGAACAGTTGAAATGATTTTAAACCCACCACGAGAAAATGTATTTGATTGAGTGTTCCCTTGAATATATTCTTTTTGTGCTATTTATATACTAAGAATTTAGAAGAAAATTATGAAATCAAGATTGGATAAAATAACGAATACTTATATTGGGACAGGTCATGCATTGATGCATAAAGGTCACCTTTGATAAACACAGATTTAAAAATTAACTATTATTTAATACCTCCTGTCTTTCTTTTAAGGATAACAACTCTTCATGTGAGATTCATATTTCACAATTAAAACAATGTTAACAACTTACATTCTTTTTAACTACCCAACGGCTGATATCACAATTATTCTGGAATCTTTGCTTTCCATCGGACCACATCACCTTCATAGATGACTATAATCTGTAATCATCTCTTAAGAGATTATAAGATGTAACCAAATTTTTATTAAAAAAAAAAAAAAAAAAAAAACAGGACTAACTGTGAATGGCCGAATGGATTCATTAACCATTGGTTTGTATGGGGAAATGGTGTTATCCCCAGGTAAATCCATTTTGGCCAAAATGAACAGTTGGTTTTTCCTTCAAAGTCTTGTTTCACCAAAGAGGTAGCGTAAGGAAAGTCGGCTGTGGTTTCAATAATTAAAATAGAATAAGAAACGATGACTCCAAAATAACATATGAGCAATGTCTCTTGGGGCATCTTGGATACATTTGACATTTGACTACAAGGATTACTTTTTTTCATAAATCTGCAGCGAGTCGAAACACGTTTGAAAATAAAAAAATTTGTGTGTGTGTGTGTGTATGTTTGGGAGCTCATGCAGGGAATGGCATGGGGCAGTAGGGGATGAGCCAACAAAAATAATTTGTAAGACTGTCAGAAAATATCTCTGGACCTGCCCCTGAAATATAATGAAGAAAATTTAAACTTTGAATTTGAATTACATTGTGTTTGGATGGTTTTTCTAGGGCAGAGCAGGTCAGCAAGGAGAAAGAAGAAAAGGAAGAAAAGCGAAAAAGGGAACTAGAAGAGATGAAGGAACATAATGCTAGGCTACTAAAAGTAAGTCTGAGTTTGAAAACACTGTTTTGTTTCATTAAGTTCACCTTGCTTTGATTTATAAAAATTACGTACATCTTTAATATTGAACATAGCATATGGGTGAATTTATGTTGGAATGTTTCACTATTGTTTTTAATTCTTTATCTTGTGTATTTTAATTGTAATGAGCTTTTTAGAAGAGAATCACTGCTTTTATATCTATATTCAGTTTGTTGTATGTCACCACATATACTATACTAGTACATATATTTATAACAGGAACAAATAGCTGAGAGAGAGAGATTACGTTCTATCCAACCATTTGAATTCAGAGAGCCAAAACCAAAGTCAAAGTTGACCTTAGAAGAAGCTTTATCAAAACTGGAGGTCATCAAAAATGAGGTGAGGCACAGATAAAAGACAGGTAAAGTATGTATTGGCATGAATTCTGTGATAAGCAAAATGCTCTGAGAATTATTAAATCAAACATATAATCCAGTAAACAAAGAACATTTTTCTCTTATTTATTCATGAAACTTATTTTAGCATTTGAAAAAAGATTTTTTAGCAATCCACGCTCCTTTCACATGTAAGTTTAACATCAAGAGCACGTGTCGCTTCAGGCTTACAACAAAGTTACCATTTTACTACATTTCTGTCTCAGGTAGCTGATCAACTTAAGGAGGAAGAACGGGAAAAAGAAGAACGGAAGAGGAAGAAAGAGAGAGGAGAACTTGAAGAAAACATAGAGGATGTGGAATGGAAAGATTTTTGTGGTCAGTTGCCCTCAGTCGTATTATTTACTGTTTTTTTTTAAGTATAGCATTTAATTTTGTAAATAAGGTATCTTAATGCTCTGCTCTTTATGTCCTTTCATTTTTTTGTTCATATATTAGGCTTCCCTTAACACATCTTTGCAAAGTTTTTTTTATGTATTATCTTCTGAAAGAAGCTATACAACAAATTATTTTCTGAAGTGCCTTTGTACTGGCTTCAAATTTTTCCGGCATAAAACCCCAGATTTTCTCAACACCAAGCATTCATCTACAGCAGAAAGAATACGCCACACCACCAACTTGGAAATTCTCATCATTGCTGCAGCCATGCTGAAACACATGCTACATCATATGGATGGCAGACAAACACTGAAAAGACTTTGACAGCATGGACTTAATCTGCTATCGCAACTTAGCCATAGTGAATAACGAGACATTGGGCGATATGGTGCCAATAGTGAGTCAGCGTCAAACTCATATGATAATCATTGATGATTGGAGATCACTTAAAACTACCCAGTCCTTGGCAGGGACAGCCCACTCTAGCCAGATGTGGCTGTGGGAGAAATCTTTGGTTTGCCTACCGGGGTCATATGTGAGCAGACAATTGCCAGGCCAGAGGACCATGGTTCATGTGTGCTAGCTGCTCCACCACCGACCTGGATATTCAAACTCGGCTGGCCAGAGCAGCAGATCTCCTGCAGGGCTTGGCCATCCAAATTTACAGAACGGACACCCATGTCTCACAAGGCCGAACCCACTTGGCCATGATCATCCACAATGCCATGACTGGAACCCTACTATATCCCTTAGGAGAGAGGACACCCCAAGCCCAGCACCCAGAAGAAGTGCCAGAAGACTGGTGTACTCATCGGACTCTGACTGGGATGCAGAGGACAACCCACCTAGAGTCCCCTATAAACATCCAGTCGGAGCCAGTGAGGATCCAGAGTCTGATGACGAATTCCAAGAGCCCTATAAACACAAATCAATATCTCCAACGACCAACATCTTTCCTGCCAGTGTGGAGGATGAGCTTCCAGACCTCAGTTAAAAATCTCCAGAATGGACAATTTGAATTTAATACATGTATGAGTCAAATTCAAGTAATTCTGAATATTATTATTTTTATTTCCCCTCCCCACTGCATCACAAGCCTAGCTTTTTGAGGGAAATAAAACCTTTTACTTAGTTTAATATTTCTTTTTCTTTTTTAATGATTAATTTGGCCAGCCAAATTATTCGAAGACTGAAGGTTATTTAACATGGTAGTGTTAAAGGTGTAAACATAAAAAAGTAAATAATGCATTTTTGCAATTACTCGATAAGTAATTATAATAGCATTTTGGATTTAAGTCTTATCTTGTCAAGCATGTGCAAGCATTGACCAAACATAATAACCTTCCAATCTCAATTAAAAAGTAGCTGAGGCATGTTTAATTAAAAAACCTGGTAGTGGTAAGCAAAGGTTTCGCTTTAATTGCAAGTAAAATAGACGTGTAACAGAGCCATAGAAAGGAGCAACTGATGGTAGACGGGGCAGGGGACATCATGGTCACATCTTCAACTCGGTGTAGTCTGTGTGAGCAGAATAAAATACCTTTCACAAGAAAAAGATAGTTGTTGGTAACTATATCATTTGATATTACCAGGAACCTTTCATCAGCAGATAATGCACAGTATAAATACACAATTTTTTGCATTCTCCAGAATTTGATGAAATCTGCCACAATTTCCGCAAGTTTGTCAACCAGTATGACCTCACGGACTGGTCAGTGGATGACCACATCAAGTTGATCTCAGCATTCAACATAAGTGACCAGACAGAATGCCAGGAGTACTACCATCCTCTCACCTTTGTGATGGGCCCTCTATTCCGGCTGTGGCGGCCCTCCCCACAGGCCTGGGCCAGGCTATGCCTGGCCATAGTTGACTTACTGAAGGAGTGGGTTGACATGGAGGAGGTGATTCAGGCCTGGAATGCTGCTCTGGATGACTGTGAGATTGAAGGTAAACTTTAAAAGTGCGATGTATAAAAAGGTGCATAAGATGTAATAATAAAGTTTGTGACATGAAAATATATAATGAATATAAGTAATATACTAATAAATAATAATAATATTAAAATAAAAGATTTTTGCAATTGTCCTTATAAGTACATTTTAATAGTATTATTATTTTATATGTTTGTACTACAAACATCAATAATTGTGTAACTTTGGGGATTTCAGTTTTTTTTTTTTATTTAATGAATTTGGCCCCTTGAACTTAGATTGATAATGATAATTGTATTTTTAGATGAAAATTATGAGCCAGATTCTGAGGAGAGTGAAAGTGATGAAGATTTCACAGAAGATGAAGAAAACGAGGTACCTTTGCCTAATAAGTTCTATTTCTTAATTAGGCATCTTCATTATATTAACTATACATCAGTGATATCTTTGGAGAAGATGCTTTGGCACTTTTTTTAAAAAATCATGATAACAAACTGAATTTGCCAGTAGAGGTCTTGTTTTTTTAGATATTTCTGAAAAACGTACATTTTCTAAAATTTTCTAAACCATTTTAATTATTAAAATATTAAAATATGAATATTAAAATATATATATAGTCATTTTAAGATATTAAAATATTTAAAAAATATATATCATTATTAAAATATATATAGTCAGTAGTATTTATTTATTTATTTATTTATTTATTTATTTATTTATTTATTTATTTATTTATTTATTTATTTGCAGCACGTGGTGATTGAAGAGATTGGTGATCTGTGTGTCTATTTGCAGGAGATGGTGAAACTAGAAATAGAGGACCTGTCAGCAGCAGCCAATCTGACCTTGGAAGAGGTTATCCAGAGCCTGCCTCATGACATAGTAGAGCCACACATCATGGACCCAGATCAGGAAGATGAAGACAGTTGGTTCACAGCTCTAACTGAGGTAGAATACAAGGAGAACGACTCTGAGGGTGAGTAGAATGCATGCAAACAAACATACACACACACACACACACACACACCAGGGCACTTTTTCGGACACTTTATTCACAACAAGTTTGCTTACTCTACGTACAGCACTGGAGGTAAACTAGAGGCCCAAACCCAATGAAACAATCAATCTATGTAGATTGATCCACCTCTGTCAGGGGGCTCTCGCTGACTGCAATGAGATTAAGAGATTAACATGCCTCCTCCTGGTGTTGAATAGAATAAAGAAAAACTGGTGATTATGAGTATGTTGGAAACAATAGTAGGTATGTTTATCTGATTGCATTCAGCAAGAGTTCATTTGATGCACCTAGACCAATATTTTCATTGGGAATGAACCCTAAGTGACAAATAGAAAAAGAAAATCAAGTTGAGCTTCTATATTGCTGTTACTGAATCTTGTTCAATTCCTTAAGATTGTCAGTCATATTTAATGACAGTTTGTTTGAATTAGTGTTAAGCAATCAGAAATCTCTACCAAATCTGCAGTTTGTTTTATATTAATTATACAAAACAGATTTAGATTATGAGCCAGAGGAGAGCGAGGGTGATGATGAAGAAACCATTGCTCAAGAGGAAGCTGAAGCTGATGAGGTATTTTTTGGCATAATTTGTTACATTTATATAAATAAAATGGTTAAAAAGATCAGCAAACCTGGTCACACAGTTCAGCAAAAATTATGTAAATATATCTGCATAAGTGGCCTGTGTATCTCTACAAATATTGCGCTTTCTCAAATTGTACAAAAAACGCCCTCAACTGACACAACTACCACTGTCCTCAAGTTCTTCTCTGTTCCTCTCTCTGCAGGCTGCTGTCAAGGAGGAGCTCCAAGACCTGGAGGCCATGGCCCAGATGTCCAAAGAAGAGCTACTGAGTAGTCTGCCACCAGAAGTTCTCCAGCCTCCTGATGCTGAATCAGAAGACGATGAAGAGGAGGAGGAGGAAGAAGATGAGGACGAAGGAGTGGCAGGGGATATGGCTGAGGATGAGGATCAGGAGGAGGAGGAGGAAGTAGATGATGGGATAGGTGAGGAAGAGGAGGAGGAATACTGGGCAGTTGCACTGGCCACTGACAGGGAACTGTATGATGAAGATGATTTGGAAGGTAAAAAACATTTTTACTCAGAGATAAGTAATTCTAATACATTTCTTTGTGAAAGAAGTAGTATAATATGCAGCATCAAAAAGTTTAAGAATTAATCAAAGCATGCAGTCACAATTTGGCTGTCTGCTGTACTTTGGAGAAAAAAATAATTTTCCAGGACTCCACTGTGAGTGTAGAGTGTAGATTCTCAATTATTTTCACTGTCAGTGACTGTAATAACACATTTGGGTGCCTGGGCCAAGGCATGAGCATACATATCAATACTTGACAACATGCTCTAATTTTAGATAAAGACTATGAGCCAGCAGAGGAGGAAGGTACCACAGATGAAGATAGCACATCTGCAGAAACAGATGAGGTTTACTGTCACATGTTTCTCTGTTATATAGGAAGTGGATTGTTTTTAAGAATATTTATCTTAATTTATCTTTAATTGCCAATTGAATAAACAATTGATAAATAATTAAGCAAACTTATTGAAAATTTTAAGAATAGTTTACTGTGTTTTTTTTAAATGTATCATCAATGTGTGCTGTGATTTAATCAATTAATTCAGGTATAGGTGATGCTTTACTCTTCATTATGTTTCAACATTTTGGGTATGAAAAGATCATGGGTGAGTTTTCAGGAATATGCATTTTTTCATATGGTCTAAATGCCAGGAGAAATTGTTATCAGGATTTTCATTTTTTACAACTTTCACCCAAGGAACATTGCCTTTTTTAAATGTTTTACAGTCTCTGATATTTTCTTAACAGACTTTTTTTAATACTGCAAGGAATCCCTTAGAAGAGAACTGAAAGAATTGGAAGAAATGGCAGAAATACCATTTGAGGAATTTGTCTCATCACTGCCACCAGAAATCCTCAGAAATTATGGGATAGAAATGGAGGATATCCCAATACCTGCCAGCAGTAGTCCAGACACAGATACCAATAATAATGATGAAGGCATCAAAAAAGGTAAAAACCATTTGCCAAAGTGAGAATTTGTCAATTAGTTATATTTTTTTAATGTATATTTATTAAAATAACAGTAAATGAAACCAAAACTGAATTACACTATGTGCCAGGATGGCATTATTCCTACTTATTTTTAGAAATATTTCAACTATCATCATAGGAGATATTACCTTCAACAATTAATCAATTCCATGTTTATTTGCAGAAGCTGAAGAGACCCAGGAAGATGATGCTCAAAATTCTGAGAAGAAAGACGAAGAGAAGATTTTTGAAGACAATAAACATGAGCAAACTATTCCTGATAATGACACTGATAAAGACGAAGAGAAGATTTTTGAAGACGATAAACATGAGCAAACTATTCCTGATAATGAGACTGAGGAAACAGAGCCAGAAAAGCCTGGTTCAGAGGTTTATCTCTAGAATTTAAATATTTTATTTGAAAAGGAATTTTCTTAAAAGATGTTTACACTTCATGGAAACTATAATGAAAACCAACTATTGTGATACTTTTCCAAAATTTGCAGGTACCAGAATTGGTAACAAAATCAGTTGTGAGCTATAAGTCCAGCTAAAAGTCCATTGCAATATGTCACTGCTCCCCCTCCCCCACTGCCCTTGGGCTTTAAGTCTTCCCCTTGGGAGTTCATGTGCATTCACAGTATTGACCTCAGTGATGTTTTCAGAATGAAGCCGAACAATCAAAGTTGGAAGTCAGTCTTGATGTTCCTGAACCTCGAAGGAAATCTGCGCCATTACTTGCAATGTTGATGGCCAAAAAATGTAAGCTACATGATTTTAAATTGAAAGATCTAAATTAGTTTTTATTGTACCACCATTACATACAGTTAGTCATGGCATATATCCTCTCAATAAAACTTGTCTTGCATCTCTTCTGATAGAAAAATGGCTAATAACCCAACAGCAAGCAAAATCTGAATTAAAACTGTAAATTAATGCCTTTCATCCCACCAATACTACCGCTATACTTTTCAGACACAGATGCTGAGGTATTCATAGGGGGTCTCCTGGCTGGCCTGTTACAACTGAACCACCCAGACTGGGGGATTAAGGAAGTGGCTCATCTGTTTCAGAAGTTGGAGGAGGGAGGATACAATTGCATAGACAGGGCTCGGGCTTTGCTGGGGATGTCCATGTACTTGTCTGTGGATGAAATGGCTCAGGTATGTGACAGTTGGTATGTTCATTTCTGAAATAAACTCACTAGCATTTTTACAATGAAGAAAGGGCAGGCCTTTTTAGTAAGTATCCTCTTTGTGGATTGTCAGCAAGTGCAATGCCAGCTAGTGCACAACGATGGACATGGTCTTTGGAAGGGGAAGAGGGATTATTAGTATATTGCCCTCAGCCAGAGAAGATCGAGTCACTTAATTACCCTGACTTTATTCAGACGCTTCATACAATTGCACCACACAGATACATATATATGAAGCAAGCCTAGATGCCTTTGAATGCATATAAATGGCACAGCCAAAATAAAGCTTTAAAACTTGACTTACGGTACTTATCTGTCCTTTCAGTTCTATTAAGTCTGCCAAATGCATATACTGGTAGTAATTAATGCATGACGCATTATAACTGCTTCTCCGGAACCGCGCAAAATTTAGCTATGAATCAAATGTAGAAATGGGCTCGAAATACGGACACCATTGCATACTTTTATTTCGGATAATGCGTTAATATTATCTTCCAAGTTCGTGGTCAAAATAGTTACGTGTAAATTGCTGTGAGGCAACCTAACACTGACAACAATAACCAGTTTCAATCATTTAATGTTCACTCGTTGCTTGCTCAGGTACATTCTGACGATATGTTGAATATTACACCCTTTAGTATCTAACCAAGACAATGGCTTCATGAACTTCCTAATCAATGGCTTCTTAATCAGAATAGTCAACAAGCCTACTCTGCCTCTTTAGACTTTACATAACTTATTATGAGGAGTTACAGAATACAGCAAAAAGTTATTACGTCAAGTCACCGAAATTGCCTGTGAATTATTTGATGTCTTCGACATGCTGTGCACATGAATTCAGTAGCATAAATTTTCAAATGAGCACAGGCAGAAAATACTAAAGGTTATACATGGCACATGAAGAATTTCGAAGCAAAAAATATCCTTTCAAATAATGCGTTTTGGGAAGTATATTAGACAATATCCTTTGGTATATCCTTAAAGGAAGCACATCTGTTCATTTTGACCAAAAATGGATTTTCTTTGGGTAACCTTTTTCCATACTTACTAGTGGTTAATGAATCCATACCAAAATTTAAAGTTAGTCTCTAGTTTTTTATCTTAATTATTCTTACGTAAGAGATTATTAAGAGTGGACTCTAATGATAAGCTGCTTTTTTTTTTATCTTTACAATAATTGACGGATTACTTAAAGGATTATTAAAATTGACTAATTTATTTCAGTTTGTGAATGAATATGTAAAGTTAACCTATGGGATCCGGGACCCCTATGAGTGCCGCTGTAAGACGCCAGAGTGTACGTGTGAGATGGAGGTGGACTGGGAATATTCCACTGATGTTTTCAAGGAGTTGGCAGATCTGGCAGGGTGGGACAGAGAAAACAAGATACTCTTTTTCCAGGTAACTTTAGGAAGAACAGGTGCAGTGTCATATAAGTGATTGGAAATGTTTTGACTGAGAAGTTTTAACATCTTTCAAGTCATTTTGTGATTGTTTTAGCCAAAATATTGAATTCTTTTTAAATTGGCTGAAGCATTATCAAACTACATTTTTGGAAAGAACAAATAAAACATTCAAAAGGTTTAGGTTCTGCACATATCCAACAGAATTGCATCACAGCCAACACAATCCAACAAGTTTTGTTGTGCAAATGTTATAACAAAAAATATATATATATATATTGCAGGAAGTTTTGATTTAAATATAACTGATCATCAGTGATAAGTATCTATCAGTTTTAAGATATTCACCATCAAGTTAAATATAAATGTCTTGACTGGCAACCTTGCAGAAAGCCTCGTACCAGCTCTGGCATACAGACTGCCTGAGTAGTGCCCTGGAGAAGTACGGCCTACTGGACAGGTCCAGGGGTGATATGGACGAGGAGGCAGTCAGGGCTATACTTAAAGGTTGCACTCCTCTGCCGTATACAGTGGAGTACATCCTCAAGTACTATGGAGACGAGCCTGGACTGGTACAGGAACTGATGAAACATATTCCAGAGTCTGAGGCCAAGCCTAAGGTAGGTACTAAATTTTCTTTTGTATGGATTTATCTTGGATTTTGTTTTGCTTTGTTTTGTTTATTTTCTCTCCCCTACAATACGTTTTATGTAAGTTTTGAATGAGTGGAGTTTCATCAACCAACTGCTTTTTAAACCCAAATATCTACTTGAACAAATACAACTTGTTAATAGGTGAGAAGGAAATTTGCTTTGCCAGTTTAGGTAATTGTTGTTGTTCAATTTTTGTCAATATAAGGGCACACATTCCCAGAGATTTAGATCGATCCAACTAGATTGACCCAACTTCATGGGGGTTCACGCTAAATAGCTGTCAGCCGAGCGCACACTATAGTTAATTACCTCCTTACAGCTTTTAGTAGGCGGGACAGACACTTAAACCGGCTAAGCTGACAGTAAACTAGTGAGACTCCCCACAGGGATAGATCAATCTAAATTCTGTGGGAATGGGGTCTCAGTTATGGTACAAAATGAAGCTTACTAGGCTGCACAGATAAATCAATTATGAATTGATACATCAGTTTGACTTATTATATTATATTATATTATATTATATTATATTATATTATATTAGCAGTCCTCTGAGAACACTGGCTCCCACTGTGCAGGCAGGTCAGGTAACTGTAAGAACTCGGCCAAGAAGATGTGTGAAAATGGGATGTGTAGTAAGTAAGTAAACTCTGACAGGTGAAAAATAAAAGCAAAAGATAATTGGGCAGTGTTTAGTAAGAGCTTTTTTATAACAGGTGAAGGTATCATGTCATGTGTGATACTAAAGCTGTTCATTTAATATACAAAAACTGTGACGTTTTCTTCTAAGATTCTTAAAAGTATATCACATATCCATATTACCTTGTAGTAAATGAATGAATTTATCAAGGAAAATAGTCCTGTTGTGTTGGAAGAGTTGAAAGTGGAAAGAGGTAGCATATATTAAAATAAATGTGAATGTCTTTGTTTTCCTCTCTTTTAGGTGCTGCAGACATTCCAAACGCATGTGTGAAATTCATGGCCACAATTTGGGCTTTGAGGATGGAGTTGGCCATAGTGACATCCCCAACCACCACCGCTACGTGTCCGTGAAACCTTTTCTCCACATCTTGTCTAATGCGGATTGGGGGGAGGCCCTGCAGAAGAAAGGCGAACAGGGCTACAGAAATATAAAGTTTGGGCCAGATGTGGATCTGAAGGACCACCATATTGAGCTTTTGGCTTCCAAGTGTCCCAAGTTGGAAGTACTGGAGATGGGCTCCTCTGACACAGGTGAGATTTTGAAGGAAGAGTTGTTTTATGCCCACATGTAGTCCTTGTGCCAAGGATTGGAATATATCCATTTTATGTATAATGGAGAATTCAGACAATTGTTACTGGGCATTTTTTTTAACTGGATGAACTCCAAATGTGAGCAACATTCTTGAGGTAAAAGCAACAGCCCATGCCTTGAAAGCTGGGCAAATTTAAAATAAGTTAAACCACTGACAATATTGGTTGTGGATGAGAAGAAGTTACACTTGTTGAATGATACTCAGATGGGATTAGAGATTGTTCATTAATTTTCAGAATTTGACTTCTAATAAATAGCACTGTAATATTTAACAATATTTGTATACATTGGACTTTCAATGACAGTCTTAATTCAGGCTGTATGGTAAAGGCGATTCTAGGACAATTCCCCCCCCCCCCCGGACAATTCCCCCCCGGGCTATTCCCCCCGGCCAATTACCCCCAGGACAATTCCCCACGGACGATTCCCTCCCCCCCCCCCAAGAAATATCTAATTATACACAAATATAATGTAAAAAGTGTAAAGTTTAAAACATTTCATCCATTTTATTAATATTTTAGTGTGATAATGCAACTTCATCATGAAACAAATTATCTTATAACAAAGTCCTTTTTCATTTAGTACTAGTACAGAAAGTTTTATTGAACATTTAATCAAAGTATAACCACCTATCCTTCAGGTAAAGGTTGGGTAAACAGATAAACAGATATTTTATGAATATTTCATTCTGGTGGGTAGTGAGTAGGTGGGTAGTGGTCAAGCAATTAAAAGTGACATATATATAATCAAAGGGATACCTGGATAAGCGAGAAAATCTGTTTACCCCACCTCTCCCTAGAGATGAACCTTGATTCAAGACTTAATCAAGGGGGGGGGAACAGTAATTAAGCAATTTTAATTTAACTTTTAAGAAAGTAACAGATAATTTATCAAAGGGTCACCTGGATGAGTGAGATCATCTGTTTATCCCACCTTAACTAGAGATGTACTTTGATCAGATTTTAAACAAAATGTTGTGTACTTATATCACTAAAATTTTCTGTACTTGTACTATATGAAAATAATTTAATGAATATTATCTATCCTCGAGTTGCATCATCAAACTGAGAAATATTCATAAAATGGATGAAAAGATTTGAACTTTGTACTCTTTACTTTATATTTTGTATATAAATATATATTCTTTGGGGGGGGGGGGATCGTCTGGGGGGAATTGTCCGGGGGGAAATTGTCCTGATACCGGAAAAGGCTAGTATTTTGTAGATGACACTGAGGAAATGGTAACTCTGAACAAGTAATTTTGATTTCATTTATCAAAGACAAGTAAAAATGCTGAACTTTATTTTATATTTACTTGCTATCTTCATTTAAGGGTCAGGGGCCAGAGTAAGTGACCGGGCAATAAAATGCCTAACTGACCGGTGTCCTAAACTGAGGAAGCTAAAATTGGAATCGTTCACCAGCATCAGTGATGAACCCCTTCAGAGGCTGTTCAAAATGTGCTCAAATTTGGAGTGCTTTGAGGTGATATCTGTTTTAAAAATTTACGAGAAATTAGATCAGGAATATAACCTTCAAAGTTGGTATTTCATAGTAACTCACTTTTTTCTGAAAGCAATGGATCAGTTTAAGGAGTCAGGCTCTATTAATTTTGCTGCTAATAGAGAATTGTATTTTAAATTAGTTTTAAAGATGACAAATTTAAGACTGATTTTATAAGATGAAATTCTTCAAGGAAAAATTAATCTTATTGCAATTTGTATCGATTTATTTTTAGATAAGCGGCAACGACAAAGTATGTGGGAGACTGACAGAAAAGTTGGTAAAACAGCTGTTTAACAAAAAACTTCTCCCAAAACTCCGCTTCCTGAGTTTGCAGGATCAGCTGAACATTACTCCGGATGTGATATTTAGACTCCGGAGATGCAGAACCAATGTTAAAATCATACACTCGCAATAACTTCGATATTTGCAATGCTTTTTCAACGAGAACTCTCACAGACGCACTTTATTTCAATTTTGTGACTTAAAAAAGAATATTTTGAAAATGTCACCATGTATAATGAGCAATGTTTGTACTATTTATACTGATATTATATATAATGATATTTATAACAAATGATTATTGCTATTTACTTACATATACATCGTTTTGCATTGACCTTGTCTCGTACTACAGTGGATAGTCTGTTTTCTTAGCAGTTGATGAGACATGCACTATTTATATTACCTTATATAACACATGCAAAAATAAAAATTAAAAAAAAAACGTTTCTTCAACGTGTTTTTAGTGGTTTTATGGTACATGAATATGAAGCAAAACTGAAGTTGTTCTTTTGAACTTAACGAAGTCGGGCGTGTTACGAAAAACGAACTTCCCCGCTTCACTTATTGCGCAACACCACAAATCCGTTCTTGTTTGTTTCACTAAGATTTGTTTGAACAGACTCCATATATGAACAAATAATGTAAACACTTTCAAGCATGTCCTTTTATTTATGCAGGAAAATTGTATTCAATCTCAAACACGTAACTCGCCCCCTAGACACGATTCTCAGTAATCGGTAAATCTTTCCATGGTTGCCCAGCTTGATCTCACCGCCAGTCACGCATGCAGGCCGGCATTCAAAGCATATTAAAGTGAAGTTGATATTTGCACTATACAGTCTGTTTCTTCACTACTGCTATTCACGTAACTGGTAGGATAATTGGATAATTGATTTTAATTTTTAATGGATAACTTAAACGAGGGCGACCCCCCCCCAAAAAAAAAAAAAAAAAAAAAAAAAGCGGACCCAAGGACACATCAACAGCAATTCTTCAGTATAGGCACAGTGACATGGTTTTGTCGCACTATCACCGCAATTTGTGTGCCTCACTTTTATCCGATTACTTTTTGGATATGTGCAAAATTCAAAATGAAACGAAACCAGTTGGTTAACTTTTTGATTGCAAACAGTGATTGAAATTGAAAGGGACCGCCGCGAATCATGCCAGATAGGCAACTAATGTCATCATGAGAGTACTGCACAATTAAATAGAGTACAGATCTCCGCCAACGCAGCTCAATTCTCATTATAAATTAATTTATTTATTGATGGATCTCCACCAAATTTTAATGTATTTTAAGTTAGCCTTTTTTTTACCTATAACGAAAATTTTGTCAACATCCGTTAGGCTGCTAACTAAGAAATTAACCCTCCAGGGTGTCCGCCTTCTCGTGAAATATTTTTACATATAACGAAAATTCTGTCGTGAAATGTTATGATAATATTACTGCTAAAGCTTTAAGTCAGAGATCCAGGGTTGAATTCTTTTGTTGTAAATTATTTTTAAAAAGGAAAGAAAGAAACTTGAGTTGAGTTTTAACTACAGTAACTGTCTTTCCTTTGGTTTGAAAAATATGAAATTTATGATCTCACTAAGTGGTGGGTTACATAAAGGGTAACATTCAATTTAATTCCACAAACAAATCGCAGCAGGTCAAACAGGACCATTGTTTCTACTTTAAAATGTTGATTCAGACGCATGCCTGTTTGCATGCTTTTCAAAACTGACCATCCCACGACCTACAGCTGGCCAATCAATTATTATCTATAAAAGTTCTCGGAAAATCAGAACAAATCACTTACTCGAAGAGATTGTCTCCGAAACCTGAAAATGAAGCTCGCAACTCTCGTCGTGTTGACAGCGCTGGTTTGCGCTGCTTTGGCTTTTCCACGCGGGAAGTAAGTAAATCACTTACCATTATTTAGCGTTACGTTGTGTTTTAACCGAAATGGCAGTATTTTTGCGATGGTAGATGGAACGCGTTCGACTTCATTTGAACAAATTAAGTCGAAAAGCTCTCTTTGTGGTATATTCTCATAATTTTATAGTTTACGTTATTAATGACAATTGTCTTTTAATTTTGAAAAAAATAATACCTTGTTTGTTACTTTTAAGTTACTGCGTCGAGGAAAATTGCCTTTTTAAATATCCTTGTTTGGGAAAAGTTAGTTTTGTTACTGACAACCATTTAAGCCTAGATTACATTTGCCATGCGATGTGCGTACGGTGCTCGTATACTGCCCGTAAATTCCTTTTTTGTGCGGCGTTTGTGCGGAGGCAGACGGTGGCCGTGCGAAATCGTGCAAAATCGTACGGATTCACGGCTTCTGTAGCCTATACGATTTTGTCAAGATAACACTTTTGACAATTTATTTTTAAATCGTAAGACCGTAGGCCAAAATCATTTCCCGTAAGGGCACTCTTTGTTGGGCTTGCGGTAATCACTTGGGTGAAAAAACTAATGTACTACGAAAGCATCTGAAAGGCAGCGGCGCGGAAGGCCTGCAGCAACTGTACCGAGACTGAAGAGGCTCCATTCGACCACTTTTTAACCGAAAACCTATTTTCCTTTACGTGACATCGAGGTCATGTCGGAGAAATCACATGGCACCAGCACGTAATTAATGAAGACGTATATACTCGCCGTAGTCCGTAACTACTTACGATGTCAAAAAAAATCGTACGCGCGAGTGGCAAATGTAATCTATGCTTCACAGACAAACATTATGGTTACGGTACATGTATGAAAAAATTCAGCTTGTATTTTATTATTATCATATATAAGCTTTAAATCCTATTGAAGGCATTTATTATTTTATTTTATTTTTTGTCCTTGTTTATGTATAAGACCTACTGAAATAGATTTTTGAAATATCATTGATATAAAACTTGATCGTTGGCTAAGGGTGAGCGTGATTCATGACTCAAGTCTAATAAGAGCCCTGATAGTAAGACTTTCATACAAAGAGTACAGTATCAAGGATGACAACGACATCACAAATGTTCGAAACATGTTTTGAGAAAAATGCAATCTTTATAAGGAATCTCAGATGCGTACCTTATTGAGAATATACCCAAAGTTTTCAATTTTATGTAGTGCTCTTTTGCGTGGTTAACGTTAACATTTTGAAAAAGAAGTGACAAGCCTAGATAACGTGTAGACGAATTGTCCGTAAATGGTATTCCATTAAAGCGATTTTTAAAGTTACCTTTATTATATGAATTCAAAATAAGCATCCGAACGACATAAGGTTTTTTTTACCAGTCTCCGACCCTGACTTGGTGCCGAAGACCACGCACCATCTCCGGCCAAAAAACGTAAAAATGTGGTGCGCAAGCATTCATGTGACACGCGCGTCAACTAGAAACATTACCTTTTTTTACCTGAAATGCTTTTCCATTGTCAATAATTTAGATTACGGCAATTTTCACCATTTGGAATTAAATCCATTAGCAGTCCTAAGATATGCACAGTCATGTGAAGAAAGTTAAAGTATTATAGTCTACTTTTTGGCGCAGAAATTTGCTGATTTACTTCATAGATATGGTATACTTGACCATTTTCTATTTCTGTTAACTGACATCACTTTATCTAGTTCCAAACTCGGCAATGCTACAGATATACAATTTTTATTTGGCCAAGCCACGGAAGCTGCCGCATGTAATTCGTACATTTTCATAAAAACGTTTTAAGCAGGGTTCTTTATATATTTCATTACCTCAAAAATATACAACGGCGCTTTTTACACAGGAAAGTTAACAAAAAGAAGTAGAAAGACTGTAAACAACCACAAAACCATCAACTGTGATGGATGCTGCAAATTGGTCACAGGAAATATGTCTTCACTATATAAAATTTTTACTATTGCTTTTTAGGACATGGAAAGGAATGGGAAAAGGACCAAAGCCAACTGGCGACAAGCCAGAAGGGATGAAGCGACCAAAGCCAACTGGCGACAAGCCAGAAGGGATGGAGCGACCAATGCCGACTGGTGATGGTCCAGAAGAGCGCAAGGCACCAAAAGGACCAAAACCAACTGGTGACAAGCCAGAAGAGCGCAAGGCACCAAAAGGACCAAAGCCAACTGGTGACAAGCCAGAAGGTATGAAGCGACCAAAGCCAACTGGAGATGGTCCAGAAGAGCGCAAGGCACCAAAAGGACCAAGGCCAACTGGTGACAAGCCAGAAGGGATGAAGAGACCAAAGCCAACTGGTGATAGACCAGAAGAACGCAAGGCACCAAAAGGACCAAGGCCAACTGGTGACAAGCCAGAAGGTATGAAGCGACCAAAGCCAACTGGTGATAGACCAAAACGGCCACGACCAACTGCTGCGTAAATAAATTCTCTTTAAACTGTAAAACGTCAAATGTTAATGAAACTTTGAATCAATCAACAGTGTTTTCTTAATTTTGTGAAATTAATCTTTGCAATAAATTACCTTGCTTCTGACTAATTTTCTGCAATCATGTTCAAACCCTGTTCAAAGAGCACATCCTCATGGAAAGTTACAACAATATGATTAAACACAGAAGATCATGCGTTTTAGATCCAGTATATCATATGCGTGCAAGGTCATACAATTATTGGCTTTGCATTTTTGTATAAAAGAACAAAAAGACAGAACAAAAAAAATCTAGCGCATAAATCCCTTCTACAGGGCCCACAAAAACCATGAGCCAAAAATAGAGGCGTACTTCAAAATTGAACCTTTATTTTTCAAAAACTGCTGTACGCTTGATATCCCACTCAAGACTAACTTAATTGAAGACATCGGAACTTTGCCAAACTGACAATATATAATTATTTTAACCGTAACGGCGTTGGTTACATTTTTTTAATTTTCATGATTATTAGCCAAGTCCCAGAAACCGCAAAGAGGAAATTTCTTGCAAAATGCATTTATTAATAAATCGGCTGACCAATTGGATTTTTGCGAATCAGGGTATTTAAAATTGGCTTAAAAGAGTTTCGCAGTCATATCGGAATGCTATATTTGTTCATAGAGATCTAGATCTAATATCAAAAAGTTTATGAAATATTTAAAGCCTCGGTCACAACCGGCCGTACGGGCTCTTACTGGCTGTTTGCGTCAAATTTTGCGCAGAATCTCACTTCCCACGCAAGTCCTTCTTACGAAATTTCGAGTTCGCAGACCACCCGTAAGCACGTACTTTCCTCTACCTCTACGACCTCCACGGCCTCCGCAACACCCAAAAATCGCAGCGGACGTACGATCCTGAGATTCGTGCGTGCGGTTGTGACCGAGGCTTAAGCAAAGTTTGTGGACGTGGTCTTCATGGACACAAACCTCGATTAAAAGGTATACATACTTTTATTGGCGAAAGCAAGGTAAATGAAATAATAATAAATGGCTGATCAATTGGATTTTAACGAATCGGGGTATTTAAAATTACCTTAAGCCTGGATTTCAATTACACAGGCACCGTGCCATGAAATTGTCCGTACGATTTTTTGAAATCGTAAGGAGCTACGAGCTACGCCGAGTATGTCTACATTACATGGCCTTAAATCAGTATGAGTCCGTGCGATTTCGCACGGCCACCGTCTACCTCCGCTCAGACGCCGTACGAAAAGGGTATTACGGGCAGTATGCGTGCACCGTACGAGCATCACATTTCAAATGTGATCTAGGCTTTAAAAGAGTTTCGCTGTCATATCGCCATATCATATTTTTTCCAGAGAGATCTAGTTCCAGTATCTTAAAAATTTATGGAATATTTTAGCAAACTTTGGGGACGTGGTCTTCATGGACACAAACCTCGATTAAAAGGTCCTTTCACTGGCGACAGCAAGGTAAATGGAAATCTACTTTGGGTACGTGGTCTTCACAGTGTCTGTGGCATAAAAAAGTGACAATAATCATCGAAGCTAAGATATTTCCATATCTTAACATGGTTAAGGCCTATATTTTCTGGAAAGGGCAAGGGGGAGTATTTATTAAAAGCAAGCAATAAGGGTCAAATAACGTGCTTCCAGACAGGGATCGGAAAGGCGTGATTTTCATTGAAAGCAACACTTAAGACCTTGACCACTGCCAATCGCAAGAAGATTCAAATATAAATTGACACCGAAGTTTCTCGACTCGGTTGTGTATGGGCGGCGGTTTATACAAAAATGCAAAACACGATTAGTCGTCATCGTTATCAGATCAGAAGGCAAAATACGACTAGTAGTCGTCAAAACGCAACTAGTCATCAAAACGCAACTAGTCATCAAAACGCAACTAGTCATCATCAAAACGCAACTAGTCATCAAAACGCAACTAGTCATCATCAAAACGCAACTTGTCATCATCAAAACGCAACTAGTCATCATCAAAACGCAACTTGTCATCAAAACGCGATTTGACGCCAGATGGCGCCCATTGTACGAAAATCTAGGCCAAGTCACATGATCCACAGTGATCAAAATGGCGGACGTTATTGAAACAGCATTATCATATTCCTCGCTCGAACTCGAGAATTATCTCGAGTTCGAGATATTATTATATATATAATATCATTATTAGATTGTACGCGTAGAGATAATTCTCGAAATAATAAATAATTAAATAATTTATTAAATAATTTGGACATGTTATAAATTAAAAAAAAACAAAAACACACACTTGTGAAGCACTGCTTTATTGTTGTACTCATTTCACAAGTTCCAGATATTATTATATATATAATATCATTATTAGATTGTACGCGTAGAGATAATTCTCGAGTTCGAGCGAGGAATATGATAATGCTGCTTCAATAACGTCCGCCATTTTGATCACTGTGGATCATGTGACTTGGCCTAGATTTTCGTACAATGGGCGCCATCTGGCGTCAAATCGCGTTTTGATGACAAGTTGCGTTTTGANCTCTCTCTCTCTCTCTCTCTCTCTCTCTCTCATATAATTAGATGACCGAAGATATGTGAAAAGACAAAACTGAGAAAGATCAGTCTTTAGGCCTCAAAATATTTGACTCGGATACTAGTATACCGTTTATACATGTCCATAGTATTTAATATAGTTTAACAAATGGATTTTTAATTGTCTCTGTACAGTACATGTAAAGATCAATTTATAAATTGATTGCCCCTGATGAAGGAGTAATAAACAGGAAGCTTGGACGTTTTTGTTTGATTTCTTTATTTTTAAGATTAGTCTATCAATAAAAATGTATTTGATATGTCCATAGTACTAGTAAACATGAATGATATAATTATGCAACACAAGAAAATGACTTGATTGCTGCGATCACACTAATTGCACAGTGCCCAGTTTAACTTGATGTCTCTGAAGAAGTTAATGGAATAATTGGAATGAAATTCAATGTTTCCTCTTCCCACAGAGCCTGAGCCTGAGGTGCGACCACAGCGACTGTCACTACACATGATTGTCAGGAGACACCTGCCGCCTGAAGCTGCTGACTGGCCACAGGACCTCATGTAAGCCCAATGGTACACAGTGCACTTGGAAATAGTCAGCATCTGAGTGCATTGTTGAAAACACTGAAGCTTTCTGGTATATTAATGAATAGAGCAGCACATTGTAATGTACTAGGGTACTAGTAAAAAAATTATTAAAAGCACTTGATGAATGGAACTGATAAGAATGAGACTTCAGACAAATTATGCATTTTGCCTTTCAGTGTGGAGTCACTAAACAAAATCACCCATCTGAGGTTAGACAGAGAGAATATTGGAGACATTGATGGTCTAGAACTTCTGGGGAAGTCTGTCACCAACGTCTATCTGCAGCAGGTAGGATTATAACAATATTTACATGAAGCAAACTTTATTTGGAAGAAAGTAGAAAAGACAGTGGATTCCATTTCTTTCATGTTTGCTTTTTGAGGAAAAAAATCCCTCCTTTTTGTTGAATTAATTTTGCAGTAGAAAATACTTAGACAACAGTAGCTCCTAGCAAGTTATTTGAATGGGGTGACATTTTCTATAGTTAAACATACACTTTATCATTTCTAGATAAAATTTTTTTCATTTGCAAAGATTTGCTATTGTAGTTGAAAGTAGCCTAACGATTGATCATTCTGGCAAAAGGAACACAAAGAACTCACTCTGTACTTGTAGAGCTATGTTAATAACTGAAAACTTTTCCATAATTTACATTCCATCCTTAATCTGCTCACTATGAGAAGCTAATGACTTTTTTAATTCATACCATGTTGCCACTGACTTTTCTTAAGGTGGGCTGTGTTTTTCTTTCAATATAATTTTGATTCATAATGATTTTTGTTTTCAGAACAAAATCAAGAGAATTGAGAACCTTGATTGTCTCCATTCTCTGCGTTTCCTCACTTTAGCTGGAAATAAGATCAGGACAATAGAAAACCTGATGTGTTTGCCAAAGCTGGCATTTCTTGATCTGTCTGAAAACTTGATAGAGACCTTGGATGTAGGTACGTCACCCCCTAACTATTGTAACACAGTCTGGCTGTGGCTGGGTCTATCTGTAAACAGAGTACATATTGCATGTACTTGTTACAGAGAAATATCTTAAGAAAGATGCCATATTAGCACCTAGATATAAGTGAAAACAGATCAGTCCATTTGAAATTTAGTTGTAAGCTAGGAACTCGGAAATATTTCATGGGTCCTAGTTTTAAGACAGGGAGCATAATTTATGAATTTATGGTAATGTTATGACGTACAAAGGAAAACATTAATGATGCATTTGAATAACTTGCTTAAAATCTTTGACAAAGGAATTATTTTATCACTTCTAGAGGAATTACCGCAGTCCTTGATAATCCTGTCCCTAAAAGAGAACCAATGTACCTCAGAAGATGGCTACAGGTATGTGTACTGCTGTCACTGGTAATAATAGACAACTTGAGAAATTACAGAGTACTGTTTCTGGAAGTCAGTACAACCACATCACATTATTATATTATTATTATTATTGATAAGTTATTTGCTTCTTTCCTTTTTAGAAGGATTTAGATATTTTTTACAAGTGTGAGACTACTATTATAATAAAAAGTTATGCTGACTTTTGAAACCATGCCTCCTAATAATATCTGCCCCATCTGTATTACAACACCAGGCCTCGGTTGATAAAAGAACTGCCCAAACTGCGCCAGCTGGATGGAGTGGAAGTCAGGACATCTGAGAAGAGGGCTGTGGGTTATGTTATATCCAGTGATGAGGAGGAAGAGGAAGAAGAAGAAGAAGAAGAAGAAGAAGAAAACAATGTTGATGATGCTGCTGATGTTGAACACACCATAGAGCAAATCAAAGGTTATTTTATGTGAACATTTATGAAATATAGAAGCTGCTTCAGTTATTTTGCCGATAGGTTTGGTTTGTGATTTAATGTGGGGAAAAAAATTATACTTTTTGCCCTTAAAGGCTTGAAATACCGTATGTAGGTATTTATTGAGTGCAAAAAAGATTTATCTCTGATGTGGCTGTTTACTAAGTCAAACTGTTTTTATAAAGTTATTACGCCAAAGGGATAATTAAAAGGCTTATATGCCTTAAGAAAGAAATGTTATGCTGATATAAATAGGCATTTCATCTTATTACAGGTGTCTTCAAAACACTCACCTCAGATATGTTGTTAAGATCACAGCAGCGTCTTGAAGATACACTTAAAGAACACAAACTTCATAATGTAGAACTTGAAGCAATCCGCTGCCAGTCTGCAATACCAGAGTTGGCTAGCTCAAGGGCATCTAACATGTCTGATAGCAGAATTCCAAGTGCACTATCCACAGGCTCAAGGTCATCAACAGGAGTATCTGGGTCAAGGTCACCATTAGCTCACCCAGTGTCACCAAGTAGTCGCTCTGGATCAAGATTGGGATCACAAGGAAGCCCTCTCCCACCAATTCCAACTCAGAGCGAGAGGTAGTAGACCTTACATCTATCGCGTTACCGCAGTGCACCATTTATCCAGTAAATCACATGCTCACAAACACAGCATGTCTGCAAGCAGAGGAAGGTCTACTGTTTTTGCCCTGTCTAAGGCAGTAAACAAGACCACACTCCACATAGCAGGGCTCGGTTGAACAGCGTGCCAAGCATAATGCACCTGATTGTTCTCTTGTCTGCGTTCTTAGATTTTTTTCATCAGTGGAGTGCAAAAATTCAGAGGCAGCTCTCGAGAAATATTGAGTACATTTTTTGTACACTTGTTTTATGCCAGAGCTAAGATGCAGGTTTTTCATCTTAATGGAATTTTAATTTTATAAGTGTTTTTGTCTCAGTTAAAACATTATGGCAAGTACTATTTCTGTGTTTGCAAGCGAAAATTAACATTTGGCAATCGGTTAATTAATATCCAATTTGATGAAAAAAAAAGAATGAAAAAATGTAAGAATACATGCATACTTGTAATTACCAACCGTTCTCTTTATTAACAACTGAAACACAGCACTGTAACACTGTCGAGGCTAATAACAATAACAAAGTACTACAACGTTGAAATTTACAGCCATTTTTCGTTTTTGTAACAGCCTTTTTAGTTTTTTTAAATAACTTCAAAACTCCCCTGAAGCAGAGTAAGCACCTGTGACCAGCTGGCCATCAGAATGTATGGCCTTGTTATGTACAGGACTGTCACAGTATATACATGGCAATATTACAGTTGACGTTTGTGTACAATTATGACTTGAAACATTGACAGCACAAATGTTTCACTCGAACTAAGATTTCAGCGCAGCCAAAGTTTTCATGGTATCTTTAACAGTTATTTCAGTTTTAATGATTGTGGAAATACAACTTATTTTTACATATAATGATGGTTGGAAAAGAAGAAACAAACAAACTTTCTGATATACAGACTTTATGATGCTTTTGATGACATATAAAAGTTAATAAATTACACTGCTTAAGAATTATCTCTACACCAAAAGCAGTCAATTTTCACTGCTTAGACTATTATGACGGCTTTCACATTGCATTTGCAACCTGTAATTTAGAGAGAAATATACCCAGTTGTATGACAGGTTTGTTATTAAATAGAATGTTTGTACTGCACATTAAATTATTTATTGAAAAGTTTGCACGTGGGGAGAGATCAACAGAGAATGGGCCTATTTTGTTCATTTACCAGTCAATCACTGGTGATAAAATTGCTTTATTTACTGAGTGGTCTAGATTGAAGCATCCAGAGTATACACATCCCTTGACTATATTTCAAGACCATTTACAAGGAAACTGTTGCAGCTAACTACAAAACACTGAAAAGAATACTGTTGTAAGACAGCAAATCAGTGAAAAAAAGAATTCAACTGACCAATAATCATGTCAGTCATCATGCATAAGATCTTTCAATTGGAATATTCCCTGCCAACTGGGTTCACCGTTTATGAATTTACAGCAATTTTCCATATTTATGTTCTGAAGTTTACATTTTCCAGTCTGTCTTTAAAGAAAAATGACCCACATTCCAGTTCAGGTGATGTAATTACTAAGAGAAGTTAGTATCAATCTAGTTCCATCTCTGCTGTGCTAGCTTCTGAAGGTGGCTGCTGCTCATTCTGTTCTCCACTTTTCTGTCCATCTCCCTCCCCAGCAACCGTCTGCTCGCCAGCTGCAGCGTCTGCTGTCTTTTCATCTTTCTTGTCATCTTTTGGGGGCTCTTCTTTAGGCTTTGGCTTGGGTTTATTTAATATTGGGAAACACAGTCTATGCAGTGCCTGAAAAGAGGAAAATGCTTTTCTGTAATACATGTGCATTCAGCAATTGACCAAACAGACAAATCTTTGATGAGAGGGGATTTGAATTTAACAAAGAAGCTTCCCAACATATCCTGCACATCAAGTATAATCCGAGATGATTAAAAATTTCAATCATTACTAATAACGAAAAAAATAAAAAATAAAAATAAAAAAGAGAAAATCTATTTATGTTGTAATAATACTAAAAATTTTATTCTGATGCTACATACCTCTTTTTCAGAGTTTATCTGAGATGCTAATACCGCTGGATCTTTGTGTTTAGGTAGTTGTGAGCTGAGATTGAACTGTTTGTCAAACCAATCCTGTTTTTCCTTGAGGCATTTCTCCACTTTCTTCATCTCAGAGGCCTCAATGTGCTCATACTTCTCATCCTAAAACAGAATCAGTCAACATTTGATCTTTTAATTTCCTTTAACTCTTGATTATGAGCAAGTTTAGGAAGTTGCTGGATTTTTCATGAACAGTCAAAAAATGGTAAAAAAACTGGGGGACTCCTCTTTCAAATATCTCGGTATTCATCACTACAATAATCAAAATATATCTTCAATTCCAGACACTGTTAACATTTAGCCTCAAAATATTTTTTCTTCTTTTTGTTCATTGTTTAATAATTATTATTTCAATAACATGATTGCTGTTGAATCAATAAGGAGAGATGAACATATAAGTGAGGAGTAATTACCTTGGCATTGTATTGATCCAAAGCCTTGCGGATTAACTGCAGCGCTCCACCAAGCTGTTCAAATGCCTGAGGCCTTTCATTAAACTCACGGAATCTCTTCCCTGGAGGGTCACCAAGTTTCTGCAGATATGTCAGAAAATAATCCCCAGTTACACAACAATTTACTCAACCAAATTAATCAAGGAAGAAACAGCTGAAACTCAGCACTTACAGTACTCAGTTAAGTATAGTCTAATCAATTTTCATGTAATACAATTTTTTAAGAAATGAGTTTCTCATAAAAAATTTGATTCTTCGTACTTGCAAGGATAATGATCACAGAAACTTCAAAGAATCAAACTACATCTCTTTTTCCCTTCTTATGTGACCCAATAATCCAAGACATTTACCTTTAATTCAGCTAGTTTATCTATGTACACAGATTTCTTGCAGTCTTCCCCATCTTCATACAGCCAATCCTCTGTCTCCGTCAAAATCTTAGAGAACTGTTCACGGTCCTGAAACATGGATAGATATCATGATAAAACTGCACTGCCAACCACAATTTTCTCTAGCATATTAGCTCACACTTCTTTATGTTTTAAATTATTTTGAAAATTTGTCTTTGAAATGTATTTCATTTGTCTAGTTAAAATGCACAACAGTATACATCAATACAAAATTATTGAATTACTTCGACTGCATAAGATCATAAGATATAGTAATTGTTCATCTTTTTTTAAGCGTAGTCAACCTTTATACAAAGATATCGCTTTCTGGAACAAAATTAGTCTTTCAAAAAATTAGATTCAGAACAAAACAGAAAATGAAATACACTAAATGAATTTATCAGACCAGTACCATAGAGTTGCACCTAAAATCACAATCACACCCTCAAACTTTATGTATAAAACAAAAAATACAGTAATGCACGACAGACAATATATTATCAAAAGTACCAAGACATTCCACAATGCATTACCTTCTCCGTGAGGAATTCTTCCAGTGGGCCAGAAATCTTATCCCTCATTTCATAGACATATTCCTCTACAGAGTTTTTGGCATCAGCACGTTCTTTCTCAAGTTTGTCACTCATGATCATTTTAGCCTAGAAAAATAATAATGTTTAGTATCATGCTTTAATATTCTGTTTTTCTAATATTCAAAGCAAATGGTCCTTAACCAGTTTATGATTCATTAAAAAAATCAGCATTCCTTCATAATAACTAAAATTGACAAGATGAATTCATAGTAACTAAAAAAATTCAATCTTGTATTTTCATACAAACCATATTTAAAACATAAAAACCAATTTCAAATTAATAGATTTCAATTCATCCTGTTGTAGTTTCATTCAATTAAAGAATGGAAGTTAGATCTGAGACTGAACAAACAGGAACAGTGACAATTAGTTCAGTTCCCTGAGGAAGACTATGGCTGTATTCCCAGAGCTTTTAGATCGATCTATCCCTGCGGGAAGTCTCACTAGATTACTGTCAGATAATCCAGCTTAAATGTCCGTCCCGCCTACTACAAGCTGGAAGGGGGTAATTAACTTTCGTGTCCACCCGGCTGACAGCTATTTAGCGTGAACCCCCAGGGAGTTAGGTCGATCTAAAGTAGGTCGATCTAATCTATGGAAATGGGGTGTATGAGATAGGGAAAAACATCAAGGCTTATACTACCTGTATGAGAGTGCCCAGCATGTAATTTGACTTCCACTCATGTATTGAATGAAATCTATTTTAAGGTTATTCAAAGTATAAAACTACTACTGCGTCACTGGTTCTTATGACATGACTTCAAACCATGTTTGTTTTCAGTTTTCAATTCAGTAACAAGACACCATGCACCCTACCTCCTCTTCTATCATCAAATTCAGAGTATTTTTATCCAATCCCGGCACATTAGAGTCAACTGACAGGTCTATCGTTTTCACTTTCACTTTGTTCTTCTTTGCTTCTTTTTTATCATCTTTCTTCTCATCCTTCTCTTCTTTCTTCTCTTCGTCCTGCAATAGGAATCATTTACTGTTTATTCCATCTTTCTTTTATATTATGACCTAGATTCAAATATGCAATTAGACCCTAATAAAATTTGTCATTTTTTCTTAAAGCTATAATAATAATTTTTAAACAGCAAGCATTACTTCATCAAAGCTCTTGCCTAAGTAATTCCACTGAAATAAATTTAAAAACATTTGAAAGGTCATATGGCAATCATCACCAATACCTGCAGAATGTACAAAATAGACTTTTTACCTCTTTAACTTGACCTTCACTAGGTTGATCCGTTTGCATTGGAGTCTGAAACAAAAATGTACAATTAGCTTTATGCTACACTGGGTGCGGAATATCAATTATGACAGCAAACATGAACTACATTTGAAACCAGTGTACTTTTCAAATATCTTAACGTACACTTTGCTGAAATTTACTGTGTCCAGTATTCCTACCTCTTCAGCATTTTCTGTTGGTTTTGCCTCTCCACCTGCAGGACTAGATTCTCCTTCTTTAGGGCCATTTTGCACTGTCTCTACCTTTTCATCAACCTCCATGGGCTCTTCCTACATCATATCAACAAACATACCTAGTTATCTACAGTTTATCTAGGAATTACAAATTAAAGTATAAAACATTTTTTGGCAAAAATCATACGTCTATCAAAAATGTTCAATTGTTTTGTTCATTTTGTTTTGGAAGTATTTATTCAATGATGGAATCAGCTAAAACATTCAACACTTGATCATGAGATATTTTACAGAAAAGGGACTTTCATGTTGAAAACATTTATTACACTATGCTAAACCCTACTATACAATAAAGAACATGTCGTAAAAAAATATCTACAACTGAAAAGACCTGCTCATTTCTCATAAATCACATCACATTTTATATTAATAACATAAAGAATGGACTGTATTATACCATATACAATAAGCCATCTCGTGACAATTCCTCACCTGTGAAGCATTTTCTATTTTCTCTGTGGTTGTGGCACTGGTTATCTTGAAGATGCCATGAATATCCACTCTGACCTTCACCTTGACCTTGGCACTTTCTCCCTTTGGCTGAGCTTTGACGTCTTTTATGGTAAAACTACCTATAAGTGAAATAGACTTTGAAGATTATTCGAGTCAACAGACTACTCCTACATTTAATTTAAAAGATCACATCTAGTGGTAAAACTGTGGTATCTATTCCATTTTACCCCTAAAGGTATGGATATCTTATCTTATAAATATGGTTTCCACAGAAACTATTCCAATTAGTAAGACAATTCCTACACAGCGTGTACTACTTTTTTGCACAAAATATGATCTTAGCTAAATTCACATGGTGCAATAAATTATATAATCAAACAATAAATTTAAAAAAAAAAGTCTGCAGTCAAGCCCGTACCTAAGGTATCTGTGGGGTAAGGCAGGGCGGTGCTGGCCCCATACTGAGCCTCTAGTGTGAACGCATCTCGTCTGTAGAATGTCAGCATTTTGGTGAAGGGGATGGCATGAAACATTGGAAAGACTTCCATCTCATTGATCTCACTGGAATAAATGAGCATTACAACATCCATTTAACAAGGACTGGTCTATTTTTTCTGGACTTTTCTGAATACTTGCAAACAAATATGTAACTGTCATAAAGCAATTTAATTTTGAGGACTCTCTGTTTCCAGTGCCAATGTCAGGCTTGCATCAGTTCAGTCAGTCTGACATTCTTTAAGAAGTCCCTGAATAAAACTTTGCAAGGTTCCTTTTGACCAGAAACCCATATTCAAAATTATAAAAAAAAATCTTTCAAATTATTCAAACCAGCCTGTAAAAACATTACATCTCTTTGTTTGAGTGACTAACAATAATAATAATAATAATAGAGAAAAGATAGTTCAAACTCACCTCTCATCTTCCATTACACCCTGCCAGACTAATTTAATTGGATAAGGCTGGGCATCTGTCACTGAGAAGTCGCGTACACGGAAGGTAGGGCTTAGTATAGCGCACTGCAGGGCGCACCCACGCGACACTGCCTCGTCTGCATTCAGCGTCGTGCTGGCTTCAAGACCATACACTTTCTTCACAGTCTCTTTCACTATTGGCACGCGGGATGACCCGCCTATGATCTCTACTGAATATAAATCACTGGTTTTCAGCCCTGGAAAATATAAGAGGGAAAGTTTAATGATCTCCATCATTTTTTTAAAGTGACGCAATTCTAATGTTATGTGCAAAGCATAAGATGGGACAAAAAAGAGAAATGTACAAAATGGCATCTTTTGCTTCCTTCAAGTCTCAAACTTTATCTTTTCCACAATAACAAAATTCTCTCTTTTTTATTTTCTCTTTATTTTTTAATTTTTTAGCAGGAACTAAATGAGTAAATGAATATATTAGTTTGATTACTACCTGATAATTGTAGTGCCTGTCTCATCACTGTCTCAATTCTTGCTACTAGTGGGGCTGCTAACTCTTCGAGTTTAGCTCTGAATTTAAAAAAAAAAAAAAAAAAAAAAAAAAAAAAAGAATATTAAGGCTGGACCTTTGGCACATTTTCCTGTTTCACTTTCCAAGAAAGCAGTGCTTTGCACCTTGGAGAGAGCTGACAAATTGGATAATGTTCTTAAAACTTTATCCTGTGGTCAATTGTTCATATTAACCACATTTTGGCCTTTTTTTAACCATTCTCAAGACAAAAGTTATATAGAAATAACAAACTAATTCTGATGTTTTTTTCCTTCAACAGAAGACATGTTAAACTACCTGCTAAAAGTCAGCAAAGCATCAAAAATAACAGGCACCCACACTGCTAACATCAATACATAACTGGCATTTGGAGATGTTTTCTGTGCTAGTATTAGCCTAGAACAAAGTTGCCATTTCAGTAGTTTACCGTTTCATTCTCCCACTGACATCTTTATCATCCATGATACACTCTATGTTCATTGGCAGCTCCTCCGTGTTACTGCTCATCAACTTCTTCAGTCTCTCACAGGCAGTCTTCAGGCGAACCATTGCCCGCACGTTACTCTTCACATCTATCTTGTACTTTTCCTTGAACTCTGCAGCAAAGTGATCCACAAGAAGTCTGTCCAGGTCCCTGCCACCTAAGAAAGCATCGCAAGCTGTTGCTAATACCTGGAAAAAGGTGACCACATAAAAAAATAAATGAAGTTGAACAAAGATCATATGATGAACGGGTATTGTCTATACTTGAATGCTTCACTATGTTGAACTCATGTATGAACAGTTTTATTGCAACTGCATTTTATGAAACATCATTTCATTCTTCAAACAATAACTCACTAATAACAATTAGAAATGAAGAGCAAAAAATGTCTTTTTGCAGAATAATAAAAAATGTTTCATCACAAAACTGCACATACCATACAAAAATGCACATTATAATCATTAAAGGACCCAACTTTTTCTTGTGAAAAACTTTACTCCTCAAATCTTTATCAAAGACGAATTTTGTGTTACCCATTTACAAACAACCAAAAAAACATTAGGAATGCTAGCACTGGGCCAGCTGGGGTGAGTGCATCACAGCAAGCATACCTTTAGTTTTCCTTTGTTGAAAGCACAGACAGAGATCTGTAGGGAGGAATAACCCATGTCGATTATGACGACATTCCGTGGCTTGGCCTCTTCCTCTGGCAAATCCTGTTTGTAGATGCCATACGCCAGGGCAGCTAGAACAAAGTACGAACTCACTGAATACAATAATCTTTTACATGGTTGGAGTTTAAAAGAATATCCACACCGAGATACAACATCAAAGGTTGAGGAAAAAGTTGTAAGCAATTAACAGTGTGTGACAATAAAAAATATATGTACTCTTTAAATGTTAAACTCATTGATTTGTGGAATCTTTCAGCCATTATTATTAATAATACATTGATTATCTTATAAAAACTGTGTAAAGTGGTTGAGAGACAAGAATGTCACAGTGAACAGACATCCATGCTAAGAGCCACATAACATGAATATAGCATATGAAATATCCACCCTGGTGTATAGTGTAGCAGCAGCAGTGGGTTGAAATATGCAGTCTCTAATATAAAAGATTTCATTCTGATGCAATGAAGAAATTCGGAATAGTTTAAACATTACAATAAACATGCTTATGTGCATGCGTTCATATACACATGCAAGCACACAAACATGCAAGACAAACCTGCAGTAGTGTCATTCATGATCCTCAGGCAGTTTAGGTCAGCCATCTTGGCCACATCAATCATAGCTCTCCTCTCAGCATCAGTGTAGAAACTTGGCACCTATAAAAATAAGAACAATTACTAATCAAGCAGAAATTTAATCATTATTAAATAATCATTATTTGCAAACGAAAGTTGGACGGTACATTTGTAATACTAAAAGTGGAAATTCTAAGACAGATATAATTTGGTATATAAAACAGTCAAAATGCAGAATAAAAATCCTTAAAACAGGCATAGTACTGAAAACTTTCACCCAATGCATGTAAAATTGGAGAGAATAGATATCATTTCTACTGCGTGGAAGTGACACTCATGCTACAACCACATCCTGCTATATTCAGTCGTGTTTACACTGACATTAGGTCAACCTTCTCTGCGGTCTTGTTATTATTCTAGGTTTAAAATAAAGAACCTGTCTGCAAAGACTGCAAAACTTTCAAACCTTTATAAAGCATGGTAGACAAGTGGCAAGACAGCATCTGCTGCATACGAAGATTAGAACGTGTGCATGAACCTGTGTGTGCGTGCATGCCTGATCACAAAGCACTCACCGAAATAACACAGTCCACTACTTTGGTACCCATTCCGTGCTCTGCTGTCTGTTTAAGCTTGGTCAGCATCATACCACCTAACTGCTCTGCTGTGAAAACATGCTGCTCTCCTAAGTAACGTGCCTGAAAAAAAAAACATCATTCAAGTCCTTATTTGGCTCAATGAAATTCATTAAAATGTTTGTCTAACTTAAGGTCCAAAAATAAACACTTTTAGTAACAAAGACATTAAATTTGCAGATATGGCTATCAATTTTACAAAATTAATTTGAAATAAAATAGGTTTTAACATTCACATACATATCAATGGTCTACAACTATTCCATCTGTTGAATGAAATATCAGCTAGATTTCAATGTCCCAGAGAGGCATATATCTTATATGATCATCTGTCACATTATCACATGCCATTTACAGAAAATACATCTTCATCAGCTTGAACTATGCAACTTGACCCCAACTAGCATTAAGACTAGGTCTGACATCAATGTTTGTGGCAAACCACTGCAAGTTTCTGACTAGTTTGATATTATCTTGTATACCTTCCCCTCATTGTAAATGATGTGTCAAACATACATGCGCAATTTTCATCTTTATCAAATTTCAGCAATTAAAAAGGAACTTATGTTTGACGTAGGTTTTTATTCACCCTTCCACTGCCTTATTTGCAGTGTTCTTTAAAAGCCTGCTAAAGCTAAAGCTAATGACTAAGGGAGGTTGTCCTTCAGTGACATGCAGATGACAGTAACATACATCACTATCTTCCTGTCTGTGCCAGGTTAAGTGTAAGTGTTAAACCTTATTGCGTATATCTGGTGCCAGCTATCTATTTTAAGGATCAGACAGAGCTTTGTAGGCATGGAGTGACATAGTCTGGGTTCATACACCATACTAGAATAGTGGATATTTCTGAGATCATGTTGTCCGACTCAAGTCTGAACTTTGAGGACAACACATCAGCAAAATAATAAGTAAGATCCACAGCATTAAGGGAATTTCCAGTGTTCCAAAGGAAGGTGTGATCATCAGAAAGCCAAATTTTGCAATTTTTAAAAAATAATTTTTTCCAAGCAGTCATAACACTAAGATACTAATCAAACACCTTTTTCAACAACAGACACACCTGTGCTCATCTTTATTATAATCCATTGCTTAAGGTCACCCTAGGCATGAATTGAACTGGTTAATCTAGTTAGTCACGCCTTTCTCAATTCTACCAAGACCCGAGGTTGGATCTTGACTACAAATGAGCACGTCATTGTCCCCAGTTATAGTTTGGCAACTTACCTTAATGCCCACAGACCCATTTACACCTTCCACTATTTCATTTGGATAGTGTTTTATTTCTCTCTGCACCATCGGATCTTTGAACTTCCTGCCAATAAGGCGTTTGAATTCTGATACTGTGTTCTTCACATTTGTTGCTTCCTGATTCTTGGCACCTACTCCTAGAAATCTCTGTTTCTCACCAAGGGCAACGACAGATCTGAAATTTTGAATAATATATTTGGTATTCATCAGAAATTCATTTATTTTTAATAATGAGACAATGTATTTCAATTTAGTTATTTTTGCAGCTCTGTGATGAAAGGGCCAAGATGCTAAGCCTGGTATCATGAGCCTAGGTTTCAAAAAAAGCCTCTGAACATTTATCAACACCTAACCTTGATGAATCTCAGGAACCATCATCTCTGGAATCAAGTTTAAAAATGCAGAATTCCGCTTTTCCGCATAAAAAGCTCACATCTGAGGTATGATATTCATCAGATGCTTGCAGCATAGTTCTAATCAGAGAGAGCATATCTGCACCCCTTAACCCTCTGAAAGAATGCAACGCTACAGTGCATGTGCACCATAATTACAAATGGCCATTATCCAGGTCAAAATGGTCAAAATACTGCAAACTGTGATATCCTTAAATTGTAAGCTCTGAAAACTGATGCACACTTTAAGTCAAGTAATTGCTCTGCAAGAAACTGTCTTACAATGTAGGAGGTCAAGTAGTCTAAAAGTGGATAATAAAGATACCCGATCCACAAACTAAAGTGGGCAAGGTGCAGAAATACACCATTCCATAAAATACTATTTCATCTCCTAGAAATTAAATTAACGTCCTATAGTATAGTTCATAACCTTGGCATGGTTCACTTCTCAAGCTATGAACTCATTTACAAACTATGTGTGTGTGCGTGTTGTATGTTCCTCCTCCTAGGAACATGTAGTAATCTGGAAGCCACACCTGTCTTCACCTCCACAGCACACCTACACGATGTCTGGAGAGCTATCAACTAGTTTTATGACCAGCAGTAGATCCTATTTACCCTGGATTCCAGAATCTTTTTTATCTACCACTGCTGCAAGTATGCAGTATCCATGCTTTATTTGACGGGCTGTAAATGTTGTTTTTGTGTGAAAGTGACATTTTATCGTTTCTGACAAACATCCCCTTTTATCAACGTTCTAGATGGTCCTAAAAGAGCAACTCAAAATGTTGGATTATCATTTCATCATTTTCTTCATTCTTTGCCCTTATAATATACTACGCTTATGAATAGTTTAGAATTACAGTCTACATTTTCAAAACATCTCTACACACACACACACACACACACACACACACACACACACACACACACACACACACACACACACA